>JASAND010019587.1:0-16374 GCA_030248195.1 Trissonchulus latispiculum | reverse complement strand
AGTGGTCGCATCATCATTGATGATCAGCAATATTCTAGTGGAAACAACGAAACTGTATATAAGCTACTGACAATGTACAGCCACCATTACGATATAACTGTGTTTCTGTTATGGCAATCGCCTTTCCTCAATACTAAATTTTCAACTTGCTTATCCCGTCAGATTAATCACATGTTTCTATTACCGTGTCGTCGAGATTTGAGAAGTACAAGCAATCTTGGAGGCCAGATGCTGCCTGGTAGAAATAAGAATTTTATGAATATGTATGATCAAGCTCTACGTGAACGGCCTTATGGTTATTTCTGGGTAGATCTTACTCCTACTGCCCCTCCTCAACTTCAATTTCGTGCGTCGTTACCATGTGAAGAAAAACAAATAGTTTACTTGCCTTAATTTAGCCCTGGTCTAAAGCTGTAGTCAGATTGAAAAGAAATGTCTCAACCAGTTATAGATAATCTTCCATTAATTCGAATACTGACAACAGGCGTTGACAAACGTCGGTTTCGTGAACTTCTTAAGGAGGCACCACCGTCATTCTATAAGGCCATCACAGAAATCTGCTATAACATTCTATACAACGACAACCTCGAGTTGAATAAATCTTTGAGAAAAAATCTTAAAAAGAAACTGCAGCAATTGTGTTTATTAGCTGATGCCAGTACTACTGAATCAAAGAAAAGAAAAATTTTAGAAAACAGCTTACCTTACTTGGAGCTTATTTCACAGTCCATCTTACCAGTTTTGCAGTATATCACAGAAGCGGTACGTGCTGGTAAAAGAAGACCAGATCGCTAGTCAGTCAGAATTTACGAAAAATGTGCTTAACATTATAAATGATGGCAGCACAGATGAACAAGAAAAGAAGAGGTTGATATCAAATTTGTGCACACCAGGGCAAAACCTTAGTTGGATACTTGAGTCCATCCCTAAGTCCTATAAGCCAAAAGGTAAACTACTGCTTTACTCAATTCAAGGCAAAGTTAAGATATCTGTCAATGGCAATTTATTTGCAACCTTTCCGGACGGATCTGAGCAGGAATTTTCTAATGCCGTGGACTTGATTAAGTTTATCTTACTTCCATCATTTATGAGGCAGCATAGGCCACCAGATGCTGAAGAATTCAAGCAATTCTTGAATAACGCTAATGTACCTGTATCCGCCCTGGGCTTTTTTTACTGGGGGGGTGGGGGGCGCCCCCCACTTTTTGGGTCCCCCCCTCGACCCCTCCCCCAACTCGGCTCCACCCCCACTTTTTGGGCTTCCCCCCACTCACCATAAGGTACCCAGAAAATGCCAAATTTTAAGGATTTTTGATCAAAATTCTCAAAACTTTTCCGGCTTCGCCGGAATTTTTTTCAAAAATCCTTTATTTTGGTACTCAAACTCGATTTTTGAGCACTTTTTAGCATGGTAATAGCAGTATATGTTGAAAACAGGCTATTTTTACTGCCTTTTTAGCTATTTTAGCCCACTTTGAATTCCCCCCCACTTTTGGGTTCCCCTCCACTAGTCGGGGGGGGCTCCCCCCACTCTCCCCACCTCCACTTTTTTTCGGCTAGAAAAAAACCCAGCCGCCTACGGTCAAGGTAATGCTGCTAAAGAACCAGCTTGGATAAAATTGTTTAATGATTAATATTGTTGTGCATAGAATTGTTAATTGTAAGCAATAAAACAGTTACAGCTTTCTTTCTTGTTGCTTCTGCTTTAACCTAAAACAACAAAATAGTTAGATATATAAGTACAAAATTTGTAGCAAGGAATGCATAAACACTAAAACCATGTTAATTAAATCGTAAAATTTACCGTCAGACTCGTCCTCTCCAGGGCCAGCCATGTAGAAGAGGATCTGAAAAGCACGATGTCTGGCGCAGTGTTTCGTTGTTGTTGCCAATGTGAACATGTGCTCAGGACATGATGTGACCATTGCAACTGGTAGTTGACTGAATCGAGGGCAGGCAAAGTTACTAGCATCAATCACTTCCACCTGCACACCATTCATGAGTAGACCATTTGAAAGAAGGCTGACCTGTGCAGTGCCTTTGCTGATAATCATATCTGGCGTTTCTGCACGCAAAGGTTTGGCAACTTGAACCATAACATATTGAAACGTTGGTAATGAATCGTCGGTAGAACAGTTTACCCCAACTGATTTTAGTTCATGATAGATGTGCCAGTACTGATCTCCATCCAAGCTTTCCATGCTGATTGGTCCTCGAAGCTTGTGAAAGAGTAGATCCTTTGAAAACTGATCGTTCTGTAGCAGTAGTACTGAAATTTCAAAAGGAATAGCACCTATCTTCGGACAGTTAACAATAGTAAGACCAATAACAGCAATTTTAGACATTCTGAAACTATTCAAAAATACAAGCAGGATACAGTTTGTTATAAAAAGGACAAGACAACCCGTGTTTGCAACGGCCGAGCAATAACGGTATGTGAATACGTGCAATGTGAATCAAGTTTTGAACAGTTTAGACCGTGAAAACAGCAGACATTTGAGGTTTCTAGCAAGTTTAAGTGGCAAGATGGGTCATCTGGATTAAAACAACCACAGTTGCAGCAAATTCTAGTAAATTTGGCTCCTTGTCGACGTATCGTATGTTTTGCGTGATTAGCACTGCACTGGTTACACCAAATATGAGTTTTAACGTGAGCACAAAAATTGTGAATGAACTGCACTACTTGGAATTTCCTTGGCTTAGAATTTACGCAACCACTACACACATAAAAACCTGGAGTTGCATCTCCAAAAAACGGCTCCTGTGGAATTGTGGCTTTCGCTTGCTGTGTAGTTTCGTTGGAAATTAGAGTATTGAGCAGAGGGATTTGTTTGGGCTGGTTAATCAAGTATCGAAGAAGCAGCCTTTTCAACGTATTCACTTCGTCTTCCACTAAAGGTCTTGACATATGTTTCTTTAAAGCTTCTGACGAGCCAAACGCTATAATAGCTTCCTGAAACAATATTCATAAAGGCAGCAAAAAGTCTAAAAGACGCAAACATACGGATAATATTTTACTATCTCTAGTATATACCTGTAGGACATCAATATTCTGCATTAAATCTGAAACAAAAATTTAAAGTTTAATAAATTCATGGTATGTTTTCACCGCTTCATTGTACAAGGTTGTCTTCTTAAGGTGAAAAACTTGATCCTTTTGAAAGGTAGGAGACAAGACATTATGAATCTCCTCATCATGTGCGAAATAGTAAGCGGCCATTCTTCTTGCCCGTCGTAATATTTGCCTGTAGCCATAAAGTAAAGAATTTGACCAAATTGATAGGTTAGAAGTTGCCCAGCGGAAATTTGTTCCTGCCCAATGTACTCTGGTGGTTGAAGGATAATGGGGGAGTTTCCCATTCCAACATCTACGTTTTCCAATACATTATTGACTTCAGCAGCTTGTATGAAGCACATAAACCTCGGAATCTCTTTCCTGGGATCAATCATAAGGTTAGAAGCGGACATCCCTCTGTAATCCTGCATAGACATAATAAACATTCTAAAGTCTGACCAAAAAATGTAGAAAGCGAAATTGTTTTCTTTATATCTCAAAAACGCTTCAAGATAGCTACCACAAAGTATATATTTTCTGAACCGGACTGATGAGATCTTTCTTTTCGTGAAAAAATTTTTTTGAAATTTCAAGTGCGATTTCAAAGGGCGCCGCTTTTATATGTACAGAAGGATTGGTACATGGTACTGCCGCGATTTTTTCACGAAAACTTTCCCCTTGTATGAAAGTGCTACACACCAAATTTCAACTTTTTTGGCTGAAAATTGCGTGAGTTATTCAATTGTTTAGATTTTCAAAATCCTTTGATCTTTGCCGCTTTTTCGACTTTGACTGGTTATTACTCGAGACTCGCTCAACGGAAAAATTTTCGATTAGATTTTCAGGACCGCCTAGGCGTCCGCTTTCACCCGATATATGTGAGATTTCAAAATTTGAAAGTCGATTTTTTCGAAAAATACCACTTTTTGACCCAAAATTTCGACATAGCGAGTCTAGCAAAAGTGAGTAAAAATTACATAACCATAAAGTCCAATCTAAGCTGAATCCAGCGATATAAAGTTTTTGTGGCTACGACTTACATTGCGTCCGCAATGAATTTTTAAACAATTTCCCTTTTTCAGCTGGTTTTTGCTAGTTTAGACTGGTTCAGTCAAATCAAGGCGGCAACATCAAAGGGATTTTGGCTCCCTTTGATGTTGCCGCCTTGATTTGACTGAACCAGTCTAAACTAGCAAAAACCAGCTGAAAAAGGGAAATTGTTTAAAAATTCATTGCGGACGCAATGTAAGTCGTAGCCACAAAAACTTTATATCGCTGGATTCAGCTTAGATTGGACTTTATGGTTATGTAATTTTTACTCACTTTTGCTAGACTCGCTATGTCGAAATTTTGGGTCAAAAAGTGGTATTTTTCGAAAAAATCGACTTTCAAATTTTGAAATCTCACATATATCGGGTGAAAGCGGACGCCTAGGCGGTCCTGAAAATCTAATCGAAAATTTTTCCGTTGAGCGAGTCTCGAGTAATAACCAGTCAAAGTCGAAAAAGCGGCAAAGATCAAAGGATTTTGAAAATCTAAACAATTGAATAACTCACGCAATTTTCAGCCAAAAAAGTTGAAATTTGGTGTGTAGCACTTTCATACAAGGGGAAAATTTTCGTGAAAAAATCGCGGCAGTACCATGTACCAATCCTTCTGTACATATAAAAGCGGCGCCCTTTGAAATCGCACGGGAAATTTCAAAAAAATTTTTTCACGAAAAGAAAGATCTCATCAGTCCGGTTCAGAAAATATATACTTTGTGGTAGCTATCTTGAAGCGTTTTTGAGATATAAAGAAAACAATTTCGCTTTCTACATTTTTTGGTCAGACTTTAGTTGTTTGTTACCCCTCGTTGTGGTGAAAGTATAGCTTAAATTTGAAGATAATCACTGTCATCCGGCAGATTGAGCTTTCTGTGGGGGATTTCCTTTTTGTATTCATGCACTTTTTTGTACTCTAGTATTTCTTCTGCCTTTCCAAAAGTGCAAACATTATTTAGTTTTTGAAATTTTCTGTTAGGGGTGATTTCTGTTAATTCTACGCCTTCTAAGTTGTAATATAATTCAGTCCTAATCTGCTAATATAAGCATTTGAGCATATTATTTGAGCCATATTATTTGAGCCATATTATTTGAGCCATATTTTAAAAATCTAGGTTTTGTATACGTTTAAAAACTATTAGAATATCATACTTTGCTCGCAATTTCTTACCCGACCCAATTCGTTTGAAGACACCGAATATAAGCCAAAATGGATCAAGTAAACAATCCCCCCTAGCCTCAATTGGGGGTGGGGGAGATGTTAACTGATTGAGCTGTTACTTGATGTTAACTTTAGTAAAACTTAACCAATTTAGCTCAAATTTTGTTTGGATGCATTCCAACACGTGTCTGATTGATTGGTAATAAAATTTTAAAATTTTAAAAAAATTAAATTTTTAAGTTTTTTAAGGGGGGACCATGGGAATCAAAACCTTTTTTGTCGTCAATTTTGCTGAAACATTGTGTATAGGGATTTTCGGGGTCGTAGAACACGTATCTGAAGTCGGTTTTTCGATTCAGCTTTTCGTTAGCTCAGTACAAGCTTACATCTTAAGCTTAATACCTTAGCTTATACTGTGCTAACGAAAAGCTGAATCGAAAAACCGACTTCAGATTCGTGTTCTACGACCCCGAAAACCCCTATACACAATGTTTCAGCAAAATTGACTACAAAAAATTTTTTGATTCCCTGGGCCCCCCCCCCCTTAAAAAACTTAAAAATTAATTTTTTTAAAATTTTAAAATTTTATTATCAATCAATCAGACACGTGTTGGAATGCATCCACACAAAATTTGAGCTAAATTGGTTAAGTTCTGGAAGATTTATAGCGTTAGGGGGGAGATAGTTTACTTGAGAATTTGGAGGGGATTGTTTACTTGATCCGCCAAAATCTCAGACCAGTTATGGGATATGGCCATTCAAATTTTGAAAAATCATATAAATAAGCTGCATCATTTTAAAGAATTTTAAGACTTCTAGGTCTAAGAACGCCTACTGTGCGGGGTCTACGCGTCAATCCCACTTCAAGTAGTGTCGAAACATCAAAAACCAAACATTAAAAGCAGGAAAATAAAAAGGTTGGTGGGGTGATCCTGTTAAATGGAGTGATAGGATTATTATCATTAGCAAACTTTTGGAATTTTTACGATCTGTCAGCAGTTCCGCTCCCACGAAAATTATAAAAACAATTGAATTGAGTAGGAATCATTAGTTTAACGATACGTGTAAAGTCAACATTTCGGGGGTGACAATTGTTTAAAAATTAAACATTTTAAAAATCACATGGTCACAAAGTGTGGAATGTACGAAAACTAAATACTGACGCAACAGATAATAAAATCTGCTGAGCAAAGCGATTAACAGCAATTGGGAAACGTTAGCGACACAAGAATTTATTCCGTATGCTAAGTCGTGTATTAAAAGCAATTGGGAAACGTTGAGCACAAAAATTTTTATTCCGTATGTTAAGAGTAAATCTCAAGTAGTATCATTCCAAATTTTGAAAAATGAATAGATTAGGTTTAGGGTAGGGTGACCATAACGTAGTCACCGCTACTCAAATATTTTGCTGTCGCTAAGCTTCCATAAGCTTAATACCTATAACAAACAAAACATTTTATCCAAAGTTGGATTTCAGACAAGTTGTGTCAAATATAATGAATCATAAAACTTGATCTGAATCGGTCATAATCCGTGTGATTGCATCCGTGCAGCCGAGGTGAAAATACGGTTTAAAAATTAGATCATACATTTTAAAGATTGGTGGCTGGATGGTGGCTGGTCAAGTAAAACTTGAAGTAAAACCTAAGAAACTGACCAGTTAAATTTTTTATTTTTGTAAAACCAGTGACCTGTAGGATCGGGTAAACAGTAAGCTGTAGTTTTTCGTAAGCAAGAACGAAAGATTGTTGCAAGACGAATCTGCAATTTTTACTAGATGATCTTTATAGAATTAAAAAGGCACTGCAGGCGGCCACTCCGAAGACATTTCCGGTAGGGAACGTCTACTGCAAAAGTAACACCCATGGGGTGTTGAAGGACTGCAGATTTGAAAAAATCTCCATAATTTCTGTCTTCAGAAAGTCTGATTTGTATCTGCCTTATAAACTCTGTTTGCGTTATCAGCGTATAGAGTATAACCTTTAGTGTAAAAGAGTGAAACTTTTCACAAACATCTTCTATCTATCTATCTTTTATAGGCGATTCTAGTAGTATCATTACAGGAATGTACGAGAGGGGGTGTGGCCGCTCCCAAAATATTTCTGGCCTTTACAGAAATATCACCCATCGGATGTTGAAAGACTGCAAATTTGAAAAATTCCCATAATTTCGAATTTGTATATTCATTCAACATCCATTAAATTCAAAATTTCAAATGACTTCAAAAAGTATGATTTCGGCTTGTTATACTGAATGCGTTATCATCGTATTGAGTAATAAACTTTTAGGAATCGTGCTCCTGCTTATACACCCCTCCCCCGTTTTCACGTAAATATTTCATAAAATCCATTTTAACTGAAACTTAAAACTTCACACACACACACACACACGCGCGCGCACGCACGCACGCACACACATTCCAGGGGGTAATATTTCTGTAGCTGCCCCTCCCTGCCGGTAAACGTGTGGGAGCGGCCGCACTTTAACATATATGTAAAATACATGTGTTTCACATACAAAATTGAAGGGTGCCAACCAAATCGTGCCACGCTTGCCTCCCCAGAAGTATGTGTTAAAGAAAGGGAAAATTGAATTTTGGGACCCAAGGTGTAGAAAAATATATACACATGCACATATGCGTATGTGCATGCACATATTTGTAAAAATACATGTATTTTATACAGAAAATTGGTGGCAAGGATGGCAACTTTAAATAAATAATATTAATAATAAGAAAAATAATATATTAATAATAAGAAAAATAATAATAAATCAATGATTTAAATGAATTCATATATATAGGTATTTTTGATCTCTCCTAATACATATACACGTAATTTTTAAATTACTTTTCCATCGCATGGATTATCGACCCTGACTTTGGACACAAATGTGGACTAGTTTTCATAGTCATATATTCTGGTAACAAAACTTCACAATATAGTAACTGACCTGAATAGATTATCATCTTGACTTTTTAAATCACAGCTGAGAAGATACTTGAATAAATATGATAGACATTACATCCGTATACTAAATATACACATTGTTATCAGTGTTATCAGTGTTATCTCAATATTGAATATAACTCGCTGCTTCTTGGCGCCAATGATATCTTCGAGCGGGTTCTTAGGTGCCATCTAAAAACAATTAGACTTACGAATTAAAGTGTTAGAGTTGTGCAGGTAAGAAATATGCGGCCCGATTCAAGGCCCTGTCGGCCCGGTGAAGGCCAGGCAATGCAAACCATCGTGCTAAACAATAGTTAGTGCTCTTTATTTAAACTTCTCCTGGAAGCTTAAGTTTGACTTTCTAGTGAATATAGTCTGGAAATTTTGAAATATGCACAACAAAAATTTGACCGGGCCTCACCGGGCTGACCCGGCCCGGGCCCGGTTCGGAGTCTGTACTGCTAAATCAGTAAACAATAAACGGTAAACGGTAAAAAAATAGTAAACGAAACAATTTCGATCCCTACATTTTTTAGTCCGACTTTAAAATTAAAACCTACTCAAATTTCAAACTCCAGTTGCAAAGCAAATGAAGAAAGACAGGTATTGACGAGAAAGGTGCAGATTGTGAGGCAAATATTTCTCCTGGAATAGAATAAATTAGATGAAATATTAGTAAAATAATGAATAATAAAATGATAACAAATTTATCAATTTAAGCTTTCAACTCGAAGATTGATGTGTTCACTTTGATGTCTCTGTGTTCACTTTGATGTCTCTGCTTTGCAACTGAGCGTCACAGAATTCAATGGCGGATGCATGACTTCTCGGCTTTTGTAAATTTTGTAAGGAGGAACTGTCTTAATGACTCTTGTTACGCTTGATTAACTTTAAAGTGGCACCCTACTAAGCAGGCTGAAGAAATTTTTCAGAAGAAATTGGGAGAGGTCATGTTTTGATGACCTCTGTATTTATCTCCGCATAAATTTTACTTGATTAATATTAAGAGCTTGGAAAACTAACAAAATTTAGAAATTATCTATTTTAATCTTCAACTCCTTTCATGGTAATCAAATCAAAAATTAATTTTTATGCTTAAAATTGATTGAAAAATGTAGAATTGAATTTACACTAAAAATTAAATTATGACGATCTTAATTTCTGAAACACCTGGACCAAATTTTGGAAAAAATTGTTGTTCGCACTTGATAATCAGAAATACTTTTAACTTCTTTTATAACACAGTTCCTTGAAATTAGATTTTTATGAAGGTAAAAGTAATTTTTGAAACAACGTAAATTTAAAACCGTTATATTTTACAAGAATTTTAAAGTGTTTCTGATTACAAAGTAAGACCTACATTTTTAACGACCTAAATTCTTAACAAGTAAAATTTATGGGTAGACAAATATAGAGGTCATTACGACATGACCTCTCCCAATTTCCTTCAGTAAAATTGCTTTAGCCTGCTTAGTAGGGAGCCACTTTAAAGTTAATCAAGCGTAATAAGAGTCATTAAGTCAGTTCCTCCCCACAAAATTTACAAAACCCGACTTCTCGACAAGTTAGGATAAGTTGTGAATGCCAACTGAAAGTGTTCAATGCACATATAGTAATATAGAAATGGATGCTGGAAGACTCTGCACTGCACTTCTGCTGCACTCAGCACGCTGCTGCACTCCTGTTGAAATGCGCTACGTTCCTTTCTCCAGGAGTTACAAGTAGGTTTACATCATCATCAGCATCATTACAGCATCAGCGTAAGTAGTATACAGTTTGCCAGTTATGGCACAGAAGCCATATATTACGTGTGGTTTCGGACTAATTTTGGAAAAGCCTCTTGCTGAAATCCCTGAACTAGGATCTTGTCTGAAAAGAGACAAGCGGGACGTCAAGATGCAGCCTAGTGAGGTAAACTATTAAATGCCGAAACCAGTTTAATAAAAATGCATGAACAGATGGATGTGCAGCTGGATGCCTGAACTGTTGAAATCCTCGTTCTTTCCCACTCGAAAAAGTAACGTTGCTCTTGTCTGCATTGCGTGCAAATTGGTGCCGTCAGCGTCCATGAATGAATGCATTTCTCGTGAAAATAGTGCATGCATTTTGTGTAGTATATGTCTTCAACTCGTCTGATGCGACATGCCACACAATTGTTCCATCCTGTTGCCAACAAATTTGTCTAATAGTCAGTATGTTCTTCTCTAAGTACTGTTGCAATTGGCCCTGCAGTCATTTCATTAGAATCCTAGGCAGATGCCTAGAATGCGCAAGAACGTGGTACCTGAAACAGTGCATGCATGAAAAAGTAGTTAGTGTGGAGGTAAAAAAGCAGTAACAGCACAGTATCGGCGACTATATACATAAGCACGTGTTTGTCCAACAGAAATATAAGTTCCAGTTTGTACAAGTTGTACATGGGTTTCAAAAAATTGATAAGTATTGTTCTTAATGGAGACAGATAGCACATCTGAGGTTGTGAACAACGAATTATTTTGGTGCTATGTGTCACTCAAACAATCAGCTTTATCAAATATGAAAAATGAAAATTGCAAATAGAAACCAACGTTTCTATTATATGTTTCAAAATCCAGTTAGAACTCATTGTAATTGTATGTGTTAGTGAGGGCAATGGCGCGCGTTTCCATTCGATGCAGCTGGTATAGTATTTCCTGAAACTCCAGCATCCGTAGAGCAGCTGGCATAACTGGTGCTAGATCCACAAAATAGATGATAGGAGACGCTTGCCTCAACACAGTGTGGAGAGGCCTGCTAAAACGTAGAAATAGAAATACGGATTAGTCGGCGGTATTCAAGCAGTGTACAGACATATTTATTAACTATCGCATACACATTACGCAAGCGCGCACACACGCACACACGCAAAAAACAAATCAAATTGAAAAGGAAAGGCAAGAGAGAAGCTAGTACAGAAAAAGTTGTCAACAATGCTAATATGCTATGAAGTCCCAAATACGTTTGTATTGATACGAGGTATAATTCATTTGGTATAAGTAACACTTGGTATAAGTCCATTAATATAAATTAGCCAACTAGAATAAATGTTACCCGTTGGCTTCTATCTATTGAAAGTAGTCGCTCAGTAGGCCTGTTGTGTTGTGCCGTGTGACGTAGACGCACAATGCCTTGTAATGTGCGTCTCATCGATAGTGATAGAGTCAACATTGTCTACAGAAGACATTTTGGAAATTTACAGGACAACCTGGGGACAAACTATTCACAAAGCATTTTTATAAAAGAAGCTGGGGGGTAACAAACACCAGTTGAATTTGATTAGACGCCGTGGCATTGTTAGACGCAAATCTTTGTTTCTTTGATGGACAATGTAAACTTTAGTTCAGACAAAAACGTTTGCTCTGATATTTGTTTCATGTGATAAAATCAGATGAAATGTCTGAAAGTGTAAACCAAGCTTTAGCCAGCACACAAAGTTTCAAAGTATATATGTTAGACAAATTGACCGTCACTCAAGTGCATTCATTTCGGACATGTGGACAGGCTGTATTTATGTAGCTATCATTTTAATTAATAATACATACAAGTTTAATATCATATAATTGCTGATTAGAGTATCGCGAATATCCGATGGGAACGTCTAAAGTTTTTGCAACTTCATCCCAACTTTGCATGGGAACAGCCCTTGCATTTTCTATTGTCTTTGTAATCAGTGTCTCTATATCCAAATCTAATGAAAAATACGAACGCCTTGCATTATGTACATAACAATGAGTCTGCTTATGATTATTGTGAATAACAATGAAAATTCTTTCTAATAAAATGAATTTAAAGTGGGGAAAAATAGGCATAAGACGCCCACTAACTATACATGACACGGGAATCTACATATTGATATAAAAACATGTGTACGGTGAAACACACTCTTTTAACTGCACAGGTGCAGTATTCAAATTTTGAAAATGCACAAGCAGACCCGAGCAATAACGAAATCCAAAATTTCCAGCAGCCGCTGTTATTAGTATGATTGTGTAAATGTAAACTCTCAAAAAGGAAATATGTACCATTTGAGCAGTTATTCTTTGAATGAGTTTGCCGTGCCAAGTTTTTTGTTTTCAATTAAAAATTCTTGTAATAGAATTTGTTGGTAGTTCCTGGCAAATAATTGCTTATTATCAAAAATTTGAAAAATTTTTAATCATAGCTAAAATAACATATTGACGCAAGTAAAATACATAGAATACGAAGGTTTTCACTAAAATCTGAAAAATTTCCCTTTTACAAGTAGTAAATGGCATTATAATTTTTATTCACAGTTTCAATTCATTCATAAAGTTTGCATTAAACTAGCAAACATTCTGTTTTTACAAAAGTGCGGTCCTGGTGAGGGATTTGCCCCGAGAAACCTTGTGAGACTTTCCACGAAATTTCTTGGAACAAGCCCACCACCAGGACCTGGCCCTTGTATGAGAAATCAGAAATAGTACAAAATTATTATTTGTCATCACGATAATAAGTTTTCGGAAGCGGAAAGCAGAAACTATATGCCAACTAAAATTTTAATCAAAAGTTAAAACTTGCTAACGTTGTATACAATTTCGTCAAAGTGTTTGAATACTTTAAGATGTTTCAAGCAACCTATCAGAATTGTTTAAAAATCGTATTTATATAATTTTTCATGAAAATTTTTAAAACATCTAGCAGAGAAAACTTAAAGAAGACGTTAAAGATCGAAACACTATAGCAAAACAATGAAAATCCCTTCAATCAAGGGAGATTGCAGTGGGGTAAACAAGGCATAAGACGTATACTGTAAAACGGCAATTAACTTTACTTCAAACAAGAACCTACATGTTTGAGATAAAAGAACATGTGCACGTAGACACACACTTTGAACTATGTGGACACAGCCCATAAGAATGTTGCTTGACACAGAGAAATGAAACTCTGAGTTGAGCCCAACCCATTTAAGAAAACTATATGTATATGTTTTAGGGAGATTCAAATTCAAGCAAATACTTAAGAATTTTAGACACTTGACGAAGTATATGGGGTGTTTACCTCCGTGAGTTCCAGTTCCTTTAGCAGAATGCACCGGTCTGAACAAGAGCAGGATAAGAATCCAGAACCACTTGGCAAAAAGCAACATACTGTAACTGATCTGAAATACGATTACTATATAAACCATTTTTGCAAATAATATACAGATTACCAGAAGGTAGTGAAGATAATATATAATATAAAATGGAAGGGGGGGGGTGTGGGGGCTGGGTGTTTTGAAGCTTGTCGATTCGAAAAATGGGAAGGGTGGTGGTTTTTGGAGTGTGGTGTTGATAGGTTTTGAACTGGATAAGTAAAACGGATAAGAGATATACGGAGCTTTGTGCTAGCGACTAAATTACGTTATGTTACATATGGGCTGGCACCGATACTGTTAACTATTATTAGTATATTAACAGTAACAGTGTTTATTAGCCCCGCTACAGAATATATGTACTGTATGTTAGGTGAGTGAACAGTTACGGTGCAATGCAGACCGGGTGGAGGTGCTCGAAAGTGTAGGAATAAAGTTTTCCAATACAAAGGATGAATGCCCCTCGCGTCGTCTCCCCATACCGTAGCCCACACTTCCGGAACTGCGAGGGGCACGACGGTGGTCTGCATGGCCCAATATGAAGTACACCTAAAACCTAAAAGCTCAAGTAACTAATAGTTATTGAACAGAATATATTGAATAGGAATTTTCAATTTTTAATTGAAAAATCTTTTCAGAAAGTCCTTATTTGAAAACTTCTTTTGAATTCATTAGTTTTTGTGAAGTTTTCTACAATGTTCCTTAGTTTTCTTTTACTATGCACTTTATTAGATAGATATGTGGCAAAATTTGTAATTTTTTCCACAAGGTCTTCCAATTTGCTACAACTTATTACAAATCGTTGAAGCTCATTTTTGCAACAAAATATCCGCAGGAGTTAAAAATGTTTCCTCTAATATCTGGCATAGAAGTTACTTCGAAATCGAAATCATCTCGTTTACGTAAACTTTGTATTGAAATTTCGAGTTTATTATTTTGTAGATATATCTAGGGCCTCAGCTTCTATAGGGTTTGTGTTTACCACGTTCAGTGTAAAACATCTGGGATAAATCCTGTTACGGTTGTTATCGAATACTCCTTTATCGTTCACCGATGTAATGTAATCTATGTACCTAAACATAAATTGTAAGTTTTCATACACTTCCAAATTATCAAGGGATAATTGCTTTTTAACAACTCCATTTCGTATCCTGTAAGGAGTAAGTTCGCTATAAAGGGTGCAGCGTTTGTATCCATTGGTACTCCTATATTTGTTTAATCACCGAATTCCCTACTACAAAATGTGTAGAGCCTACAACCCATCTTAGCAAATTTTGTGTTTGGTATTGGCTTTTTACCATAGGGTTGTTAGCACTACACCAGTATGCTAGTCTCCTATTGCAGTACATAAAATGTGTATCTCTTCTAAATGCTAGGTCTAGTAGCTTATTAATAGTATCTGTTATGTCCCCATGTTCTATCGAAGTATATAGCTGTCCGAAATTGTATGTATAGATTGATTTCGCTTTACTTTTACGTGTTAACAAGTCCATAGCGTCTATTAGGTCTTTGGAGTTCTTGATTCCCCAGTATAATTTAACGTTTGGTTTATTTCTTTCTATTGTTCTACAGTAAGCTTGAATTCTCTGTTGCACTTTCTTTAGAGCCCAGCATAAAGTTTCTGATGCTGGTTTGGTAATACAATTTTTGCTGGCTATTATGAATCTAAACCCTGCTGGGCTTTTGTGAAATTTCGGAATCATTTGTATGTATGCTAGTTGTTTGTGCGTGTCTGGCACGTTAATTCCCATTTCCGAGCTTGCTTTTAATAGTTTACGGCATTGTTCCGCTATGGATACATTTTGCAAAACATATGTGGATGTATTAGATTCCGTTACTTCCTGAAGGAGTCGTTCCATGTAGAACTTTTTACACATAAACGAATAGTTATGCGACGCTTTGTCTACCACAGTTATGACATATTCAGACTTTAACTTATCAATTTCTCTTAGTAGATGTTGCACGTCAGGTGTTCGTTTTACATTATTGTAGTGTTTTGGACGGTGTAGTCTTGTTTGGCCCAACTCTGATTTGGCCCAACTGTCATTTAAACTGCTAAGCCCCGCCCACCTTACTAACAAGAGAACGTCTTACGGTAGAATTCATCGCAAGTAAATAACTGTGAGAGGAGGAGGACTGTGTAGGAAAATTACTATTTTTCTGTGGAAAATAAAGATTTTTAAATTAAAATTAATTTAATTTAACTGTTAATCTAAATACGCCTACATATATTCACAATAAAAATAAAATTAGCTAGAATAAAAATGTAGTAAGAAGAATAAATTGAGATTAAAAGTTAACAAAATTATAATTCAAACTTAGAAAGCAAACTTTAAAATTAAAACCATTTTTTCAATTTTCTTTAAGTTTTATATAATGAATCGTTTTTTAAATCTATGCGTCCTTTGATTTCTCACGTACAATTTCTACAAATATAAAATATTGCAATTAACATGCACATGTATGCATGTATACATTCTTTTGAATTGAATTGGTCAAGTGATATTGTGTTAAACAACCAATCATTGTTGTTGGGCCAAGTCATACCAAACAACCTTTTGGACTGTAGTTATTAAACTCTTTTAAAATAGCCGTTTTCCTATTATCTAGTGATAGCTTGTCCCATTTGTTCTGCCTGCAGACTTTTGTTATATATTTATTCAATGCTTGTTCTAATTCCTTACTACATTCTTCTTTATTAATAGGTCTAGGCGTATAATTACCTATACGCCTAGACCATTAAAGTGTCTAGGCAGATAATCAAACTTTCATCAAACCGCCATAGTTTGACTATCTCCCTAGACACTTAGGCAAGTGTCTAGGTATTTGCTCAAGTGTATAACAGGCACCTAGACACTTGGACAAACTAAGGTTTCGTGTGCTTATTATATTAATTTTAACTTTTGCCCATAGTAATGAACAACTGCTTCACTAGTTAATGAATCCGTTTCAGTTTCAGTTTAGCACAGAATTGTACAACTGCATAGTAACTGCTACCACATTCTACCGTAGAATTTTCGGAAAACTTTCGAAAAAAATCAGCTACTGATATC
>JASAND010019586.1:0-37344 GCA_030248195.1 Trissonchulus latispiculum | reverse complement strand
GTTATGTATTGCTCATAAGTAAAGCATTAAGTAAAATAATAATATTATGAATTTTTTTGTCTCCCCCCAATTCTTATTCAGTTTCAGGTTGGTCCTTGCCGAACCAAGCAACACTTCTACCTGGCTTGCAAAAATTTTCCATACGTCACCCGAAGGGTGGTGCGGTATAAGACTTGATGACTCATTGACCTAGTTTTGGAGCCATGGTTGGGACTTGCTCAGCATTTCAGTGCGGTAGGGCAAATTTGAGAAAAGTTTTGCAGGGGAAATTTGGCGTCGGTCAATTTTTGGCAATATAAACGCAAAGAGCAATATCTACGGTAGAGAGGCGATCTGTTTGAAAGTCTACAAAGACGCCCACTCTATGGGAGGATAGTATTTTTGAGCTTCTTCGCTTTTCTGACACAAAAACCAAAAAATTTTGTCAGGTGCAAAAAATAGAAAATTCAACAAAAAATGAATCGCGAACGAATTTTGATATCCGTGTACATTTCCAATGAAAAATTAGGAAATTTTTGACTAAAATTTCAAAATTTTAAATATTTTTCAAAAAAATCTCCGATACTATTTTTGAAACCAAGTTTGCGGCTTGGCTTTATATCTAATAGGCCTGCCGAAAATTGACAGTAAAATTGAAATTTAACTGCAAAATCGAAAATTCTCTGAAATTCAAGTTTTCAGATAACCGGATATCCGGATATCTGCTAACGCAAAACTGGCGGATATCTCGCGGATATGAAAGTATCATCTCGTCATCAATGCAAAAATATCTTAGTAATTTGGGGGGCTCTAATTCATCATCTTACGGTCTAATCACCTAGTTTTAGGTTTTTTAAAGGGTTGAAAGAAAATTAAAGTTTTTTAACTGTTAAATTTCGGTAGGTTTAACTATTTGAATTCCCGTGCATCGCGAAGGGCTTTAACTTAACTGTTGAATACAGCGCATTTTCTGCCTAACTCAAATTTTACGCTACTACACAATAAATCGGATTAACTTATCGCTTAAGTCCGAGTTAACTCGGTTGCCACAGCTGAAGCTCAAACTCAGAGCTCAGGCTTCAGGCTCGTTGCACAACCTTGGTTTTGTAAACAAACCTCTAACTCTTTTCAAGCTCAGGGCGAACCAATCATTGTTTTTGCCACCGTATCCAATCATCAAGGTTGCTGACGACCAAGTTAACCTCAAGGTTAACTCGAGCTAAGTCTTAGCTCTAACTCTTCAAGGCCATTGCTGATGTAGTAATCGAATCTCGTGAAAGGAATTTTTAAAACTAAGTGCAAAATATTTTTGTAAAAAGAATCGGAGCATGCAAAATTAGTATTTCGAAAAATTGCGACGGATTTTTCCGAAAAATTGGCAGCTGAAATGTTAAAAATAGAGTTAGTCCCTCAGTTAATCCCGACTCAGGATTATTTTGCCGCTGAAGATTAAGTTGTTAGAAAGTTGACCTCGAGGTTAATCTAATTCCGATTTAGTGCAACGGATTAACTGAGAATTATCAGGCTAACTCCGAGTTAATCTTTTGAGGTTGGCACAACACCGAGCTAACCTTCATTGTCTTCTCCCTCTTTCTTTTCTTTCTCGGTCTTCTTCTTTTTTCCTGGTTGTTTGTTATTCCTGTTTTGTGTTTTTTTTCTGTTTCTTCCCTGTGCGTCCTTATTATTTTCGATGTTTTGCCATTCCCCTTTCCTTTTCCTTCTCGTCTGTTCTCCCTTTCTTCCTCGTTTTTTCGTTGTTCTTGTTCTCTGATTTTCTCGTCTTTGTCATTTCCTTCATCCGTCGTCTGTTTTACCATTTGTTCTTTTTTCTCATTCATTCGTCCTTTTCTCCCTTTTTTGACAAGAAATCAAAGACGGAGATGTAAATAGGGTCTATACCGACGTAAATGCTCTGTATCTTCATGAGATTAGCAGAAAATGTCAACTAAATGTGTTATTTTTAACCAGTACCTGACTGGTTATGAAGCTTTTATGTAAGTGTTTTTACTAAAGCACTTAGTAGAGAGAATCAGAGAAACAAGCATTTACTAATTTCGTAAAATCTATATATATAGCCTGAAGCAAAGCTTAAATGTAACATGTATGTAACATGTCACATGTGGCACTTTCAAATGCTTATTTATTAAGGAATGTTTTGCAAAATCTTTATCTTTTGAAAATAATAAATTTTGTACGTCCATTTTCAATTAGTAAATTAGTAAAAAGCACACAAAAAGCACACAAATACGCAGCAAGGAACTTACCCCAATTCCGTGCTCTGTGCTTCCGGCGCCGGTTAATATCAGGCAAATATTCTGAGAAACTTCAGACCGCTCAGAATAAATTTGCTGATATTATACAGCGTCGGATAATTAAATTCAGTAAAATTGTACAAAGTTGATGAAAATTTCTGCCAGACCTGAAACATAAAAAGTCTGTTAAATATCACAATTCATACTTAAAACATTTCAACTTCTATTTCTTAGCATAAACAAGTAACACCGGATTGCACCAATGAAGGTTAGCTCGGTGTTAAGCTAACCTCAAGGTTAACTCGGAGTTAACCTGATAATTCTCAGTTAATCCGTTGCACCAAATCAGGTTAAGTTAACCTCGAGGTCAACTCTGAGCTAACTTAGTCTTCAGCGGCAGAAACTTAATCCTGAGTGCGATCAGGATTAACTGAGGACTAACTCTATTTTTAACATTTCAGCCTTAATTTTTCGGAAAAATCCGTCACGGACTTTTCGAAATACTATTTCTGCATGCTCCATTCTTTTTTACAAAAATATTTTGCACTTTAGTTTTAAAAATTCCTCACGAGATTCGATCCACTACATCAGCAATGGCCTTGAGCTCAGAGTTAAGGAGAGCTAAGACTTAGCTCGGAGTTAACCTTGAGGTTAACTTAGTCGTCAGCTAACCTTGATAAATGATGATTGGATACATTGACTAAAGAAACGAATGTGATTGGTTAAAGATAACCCTGAGCTGAAGGTTAGGGTTTGTTATTCTTTACAAAACCAAGGTTGGTGCAACGGCCTAACCTTAACTCTGAGTTTGAGCTCAGCTGTAGAATAGCTAACTCCGAGTTAACTCGGACTTAAGCTAGCACCGACCTAAGTTAATCCGATTTGGTGCAATCGGGCGTAAGACTGAGTTAGGCAGAAATGCTCAGCGAGTTCAACGAGTTAAAAGGGTTAAAATTAACTCAATCCTTCTCGTGCACAGGGTTAAATAGTTAAACAGTGTAGTTCATTCAACGGCTTACCGGGTTTAACGAGTTAAAAAACTTTAACCCTTCTCTTTCAACTCGCGCTCGAAAAGGCCCTTAGATTGATTAGACTAAATTAAGATGATGAATTAGAAGCCCCCAAAATTCTACCCAAGATATTTTTGTTATTGATGGGCACCGGATATTCTTTCATATCCGGAACGGATATCCGCCAGTTTTGCGTTAGCGGATATCCGGATATCCGGTTATCCTCCTATTCCAAACTTAATTTCAAGAAAATTTTTCGATTTTGCAGTTAAATTTTCAATTTTTCTGTCAATTTTTCGGCAGGCTGTGAATGTCATCATAAAGCCAAGCCGCAACCTTGGTTTCAAAAATAGTATCAGAGGAATTTTTGAAAAATATTTTAAAATTTTTGAAATTTTAGTCAAAAATTTCCTAATTTTTCATTACCTTGTCTGAAATGTACACGGATATCCGGATATCCAGTGCCCATCATAAAATTCATTTAATTCATTTAATTCAATATATATATTTTTGTCAAATATTCAATCTTATGTTGAGATGAACAGAACCAGGGATTTATTTTAATATCAAAAATCAGGATCAGGACCTAAATATGTAACAGAATTTAGAATCGGTCTCTAAATAAAGAGAAAGGTTGGAGAAAGCTCCCCCAAATTAACAAAGAGAGGTTAAGCGAGACAGAAGAATTTGATGAAAAATCGCTAAGATTTCCAATATTTTGGTATTTGTCAGAATAAGTGTGACAAGCGCAACACTTTTATGGTTATTAGGCTAGTGATATCATCTGCACGATAACGGTTGATCCGCAAAAAATTGGATCCCAGTAACCCCCCACAAATTGGTTCCTGGTCTAAACGGGGGTAAGCTCACTCGCTTGAATGTTTAACACGTGTTGAATCTTGAAAGTGGCCTGGACTTCAGCCACACCGTTTCGAAACACATTAACATACAGGCGAGTGAGTGTTACGTTTAATCCAGGTATTGATTTGTGGGGAAGTTCAGCCGTTATCGTGCAGATGATATCCCCGGCCTAATATCTAAGGGTGAGACTTTTGTCACATTCTCAGTAGAGATGAGCACGGGCCGGATTTTTTCGGCCCGGCCCGGCCCGGCCCGCTCCAAAATCTTGCTCGGCCCGGCCCGGCCCGGCCCGCTGTCAAAACTTTTCGGCCCGGCCCGGCCCGCAAACTAACAAAATTCGGCCCGGCCCGGCCCGCCAAAAGAAATTTCGAAAATTTAACTAACAATATTATTTCAACGGCTTTAGTGAATGCTGGAAACGCTAAATTATGCTACGAAATGTTAAATTTTGCTGTAAAACAACCTGAATGAGTAAATGTATTGCTAATTTTAGTGATTTGACAACATTTCTTAGAGTCGAAAAGGCCTGATTCGGCCCACTCCAGCCCGCTGTTAAAAAATTTTTCGGCCCTGCCCGGCCCGGCCCGCTAACAAATGGATGTCGGCCCGGCCCGGCCCGGCCCGCAGGCCGGGTCGGGGCGGGCCGAGCCGGGCCGACGGGCCGAAATGCTCATCTCTAATTCTCAGCCTTGATGTGCTCTTACTTAATCCCAGAAAGAGATCGTGTTTTTAAATTTAAATAAGAAATTCTGTTTTCAATTTTTCAGTGCAGATTTTTGAAGTGTCAAATTTTCAATAAAACGCCAGGATTAAGAGACCGAAAAACAGAAGATTCAATTGTGAATTGTCTGGAGTGCTGTCTTGTCCTGTCAATTAGATGCTAAGGCTTTTTCGAAGAGTAGATTAGTGATTCTTCCCTATACGCACACCTGTGTCTAAAACTCGCAAAACTGAACCGATTGAGCTCGAATTTGGTTTGGGTGCAGTTAGCACAGTTCTGATGGTTCTCTGAATCGTGTTCAGCGACCCACAAAATCCAAGTGTGCTACTTTTCAGCGAAATCGGAGACAAAACTTTATTGGTTCTCCTTGGTCCCCCCTTAAAAACTTGAAAATTTAATTTTTAAAATTTTAAATTTGTGTCGTTGCTCGATCAGAAATGTGTTAAAATGCACCCATCCCAAATTTGAGCTAATCGGTTAAGATTGGCGAATTTTAGACACAGGTGTGCATATACGGAAGAATCACAGAGTAAAGTTCCTCAGTTGTCTCAATTAATTCGTTTCAAGCTTGGCCTATCTTTTTTAACTCTCATGAAAATGTTGCTTAAATTAATTAACCTCCCCCCCACAAACTCTTTGAGGTTCGCGTGCTTGTGCTTGTTGATTATTGCTTGGCTCGAATTGAAGTGTACTGTATTATAGTAACCCTTCGAAAGCTTAAATTTCATCCTAATACGCTTCGAGCGGAATTCCGTTGTGTAAGTCTAAGTATAAACTCTATCTAGCTCTTGTGACTGTAGTGTAAAAACGGCGTGAGTCAGGTAGGTGCACATATAATCGAATGAAATTTAAGTCTACTCTACACTTAGTCAACCTGATTTTTGAAAAGGATCCGAGACGGAAAACTTGACAGAAAAAATCTTCAACATTTTCTGGCAATAGATCATAGTCGAGGGAATAGCTCGAGTATAACTGAACGAACAAGGAATTAGCAGAAATAGGGAATAATCCTAATTCCTGTGGAAACTAGTGTCAACTTAAGATTAAGCGATAACATTACTGTTATTAGATTTGTAAGAATCTTTTACAACGGAGGTCGGATGTTATA
Source organism: Trissonchulus latispiculum (assembly GCA_030248195.1). NCBI lineage: Eukaryota > Metazoa > Nematoda > Enoplea > Enoplida > Ironidae > Trissonchulus > Trissonchulus latispiculum. Next base: position 31,413 of record JASAND010019586.1, on the reverse strand, counting down.
AAGATAGTTCTGGCAGAAAGTCAAAGTCCTTACAACCTAACCTGACCCGGGAAAAATTGAAACGATGACAAATTTGTGGCGCTTCAACTGAAATTTTATAGCTTTATGCTAAATCTACCTGTCAATCAAATGCTTAATTGTTATTCGGAGCCATCCTAAGGTGGGGGTGTCAAACAAAGGGCCTTACAAATCGAAAGGCCGCACAGGTTGTAGCAAAACCGAACGCCCCCCTTCCCCCCCCTTCCCCCAGTAAATAATTCTGGAGGGGGGAAAGGGGGAAAATGAAGTTTCAAACCCTCTCCCTCTACTAAATAAAAACGGGGGGGGGGGGCGGAAAATAAAAGGAAGAACAAAAGCAATGTTAAAATCTAGGAGGGTTTCTTGCATATTTTCATAAGTAAAAATAGTGAAAATAAGCATTAAGTAAAATAATAATATTATGAATTTTTGTCACCCCCCCCCAATTTTATCTGCTCAGGTTGGTTAACCTGCCGAACCAAAGCAACACCTTTCGAAACATTTCTACCTAAAGTTTGCAAAAATTTCCATATGTCACCCGAAGGGTGGTGCGGTATAAGACTTGATGACTCAGAATTGACCTAGTTTTGGGGCCATGGTTGGGGACTTGAAATTAGCATTTCAGTGTGGTAGGGCAAAAATATGAAATTTGAGAAGCGTTTTGTGGGGCTTAGAAGTCGGTTTGACTTTGGCACAATATTTGCATCAAACGCAAAGTGAAGAGCAATAGCCTACGGTAGTTTCCAGCAGAGGCGATTTGCTTGAAAGTTTACAAAGACGCCCACTTTATGGGGGAGGATAGCTTTAGCTTTGAGCTGAAGTTGCTTTTTGACACAAAAACCAAAAAATTTTGGTCAGGCAAAAATAGAAAATTCAACAAAAATGAATCAGTGAATGAATATGCACAGTGCTTAGTTTTCATAACTACTTAGTACACGAATACTGTAAGAACAAAAAGTGTATCTGTAATCTAGACAAATGAAATACAACAATTTTTTGCAATTTACACAATCCAAGACGAGTTTCTGCAATATTCATAGATCAGTAGAACGTATGCGTTTGTGGGACAGTCAAATTAATAAATTGATGATTCGTGTACCAATAATGGAAAGGTAAATATCAATTTAACGTAAGCGTTAAAGATGCTCGAAAAACTTTACAGATAAAACAGTCATAACGTCGCCTTACTTACACTTTACAACCTACACATTTTATTAGAAAAAGTCATACATTTAGCCAAATTCTAGGTACTATAAAACGACAATGTTTTTCCTAGTATATACCAATAAAACATGGTAATGTATAAGGGTACAGTGTGTGTATATATGTGTGTACGTGTGCCACAACCAAGAGGTGAAAGCTGTGTACACTATAAGCCGTCAAAATTTGTGTACATTAAGCGGTTTTAACCCCTAAATACACAATTGGGTGATATAATTCAATGCTCGAATCAAGGGGGGGGCCCCCCTCCTTTATAGGCGTATTTTAGTACCCTACTTAGGCTGTTGTGTAAACAGCTAATCTCTCCAACGGCAAACATTTAAGTCACACCTCTCCGAGACTGGATAAATAAACATTATTACACTCTGGGATCGGTCGGTACCCGCTTTCTGATGGCTATAGGGGGGATTAAGTAAGACTTAAACTCCTTGACCCTGAGCGAGTCTTCAGATTAGGGGGATTAAAGGGATTAGATCTGGAAATCGGGGCACCATTTGGTTTTGTATTCATGGATTATTTTAATCTTTGTTCTTTTGGAGAAAACTCACAACAGTGCGTCTCTTTGCATAGTTCCCTGATAGAGGCTTTAATTTTTCAACCAAGTAATCCATGAAGACACGCTGAAGCGTTGGATAGGACTGTATAGCACCCGAACCGACAGTACTGACAGTATGACGTAACAGTAGTAATTAATGAGGACACGCAAAATTTCGAGAGGACAGTACACGAGTACACCTCATGCAGTCAAAATAAGATTTTTCTTCGTCTAAAGGAAAATTTAGAATAATTAAAGAAGGAAATAAAGTTGCACACCACCACTGACTAAGTTTAAGCCTACGCGTAAGCCAATGCTAGAGCTTGAACCTAAGCCTAAGCCTAAGCATAAGCCTAAGCCATCCTGTTAACTTAGGCTTAAATATACCCAGTGAATTCAAGATTTTGAACTTTTCTTCCTCTAATAATTGTAGTAATCCACCAATGCACCACACAATTCTTTAATAGGGATCCATAGCTACAAGACTAATAAGGACAGTAATCCATGGCGCTGCCAGCCAAAATTTCAGTAATCCATAGCGCTGTGAGAGGAAATGTGCCAAATCCACTACGCTGCAAGACAAAAAGGCAGTAATCCATGAAGCCGATACCGGAAAAAGGGAACCCATTTGTAAAGCAAAACTTTCCTAGAAAATAAACGGCTAGAAGGCATTCTAATCTAGAGTACTGTAAAAAGTTTATAATTTCCAGTGACAATTTTAAATTTTTGTATTTTTATAAAATGTTAATTTTAGTTTTGAATTTGAATTTAATGATTAATTTGAACATGCCTAATTTTAAATGCACTGGGGAGAGAGGACGGCAAATGGTCAAAACTTGAGATCAGTAGCGAACAGCATTTTTAACCATTTTTTTGCTGTTTGCAATGATTTGTTTGGAATTTATATAATCCCAGAACTCTGAAAAATGTTTCCTCTTCTTGCCAGGCAGAAAGCCCAAACAAAAATTTAAAAACTTATGGCTCTGCCGGAAATTGACCCATCGACCTTTCTACCGGCAGATAAAAAATCTAGTCACTGCGCCACAAACAGGAGAATTTCTCTTATCAGATTGTTTTGAAATCAAGGTTTATTTCCAATTTCTTATTTTCCGAAATTATCCTAATTATATTCTCATGATTCTGACGAGCGAGGCATTAAAGGTGCTCTGTCGGATGGTCTAATTCCGGATAGTCTAACTTCGGATAGTCTAAAAAAATTTTCAGATAGTCTAACAAGGTCAAACTAAATTGCACTCTGAAATTTTCTGTTAATTGATTTTCGGATAGTCTAATTTCGGATAGTCTAACTTTGGACAGTCTAAAGAAATTTTCGGATAGTCTAAAAGATAAGCAAAGAAAATTTACCTTAGATTTAGAAATGTAAGTGTTTTCAGTTTGACAACAGTTACAACAACATTTATTTAACATTAAACAAGCAGAATCTAAAATTGTAAAAATAAGCTATACATACATACAAGGATATATATAAAGTTTTATTGGATTGGCTCCGGCATACATCGGGCCAAAGATGTAAGATAACTTTCGGGAGTTCTGGTGTGAAACTCATCTTGAATCTGCCCAATTCGACGGTCCAGACTGGTGTAAGGCTTCTACAAAATTATTCGTGCATATTTCATTTCATCTCAAACTTTGAGCTACTAAAATTAATTACTAATCGACATGAATAGTAGGCAATATGGCAGACATATAATGTTAAATAAATGTTGTTGCAGATGTTGTTAAACTTAAACTACTTAAAATATACTTAGATTTCTAAATCTAAGGAAAATTTCCTTTACTTATCTTTTAGACTATCCGAAAATTTCTTTAGACTGTCCGAAATTAGACTATCCGAAAATCAATTAACAAAAAATTTCAGAGTGCAATTAAGTTTTACCTTGTTAGACCATCCGAAAATTTCTTTAGACTATCCGAAGTTAGACTATCCGAAAACACCCCTCATTAAAAACGTTTGTGTTTTATGCACAAATTTTGTGAATGTTTCTTAATTTCACCCCAACCTAAATCAGATAATCCAGCATGGTGCATACTCTGTTGTTAAGAATAAGAATTGGTTAGATTCTCAAGCTAATTAGCTAATTAAAACGTTTTGTGAAAAGATGATTCAAATAAAGAATACAGTAGAATACAGGAATCGAAATGAATGAATCAAAAGCCAAGCATTGTCCTAGAATTGCAGAATTGCACTTTTGCAGGATGCCAAATAGAAAAAGTGAATTGCACACATTCGCTTCAATATTCTTTGCGCAAAAGTTGGTTTTTTGCTTATTTTAGAATCAATCTTTGGGGGTTTTTGCTGCATTAAACGCAGTCTTGGAATAAATGAAATCATTAAATGTTGCACGTCGTTTGCAGGTATTTTTGCACTCCAGCATTACACCATACGAGAGCTCGAGACCGTTATTGAAAGTAAATGAGAAAAGAAAATGTAAACGAAACTCAAATTTTCAAGTGAAATTTAAACAAGCACCGCTTCATTCAGTTTTAAAATGAATTAATGCTAAAATGTTAGCATCAGATGTAAGCTAGGAAAGCTGTAAATGTAAAAACAATCTTTCCCATATAGAGTAATTTTTCCTGGATATTTTGATAAATTCATGCATAGGTTTTTTCTGAAGGCGCCGACATATTTCTGAGAAAACGGTCATACAATAGAAAGTTATTCATAAAAGCCAACTATTCGCTATGCATCAGAGGGTTTGGGGGAGTCCAAAAATGTGGGGGTATCTTTGGCAACAATAGAAGCCCCAGCTTAGACAGTTTAATTTGACATTTTTGGATAAACAGAAATAGTGTTTTCTGAACGATAAAAGTATTTTACGCAGTTAGCTACCGTACTCCCTCCCCCCACACTGAAATTGATTTTAGCAAAATGCTTTGGTATTATGAAGCTAGTTTATGTTATTGTAAAGAGTTTTCTGAAAGCTTCAGAAAATGCCCAGTCACAACATAAAGCTGATGAAAATTTCTCCTACGTATAATATATGTTGGATCACGAAATGAAAATATTGCCAACTTTTTAGTAGAAAAACTGAAACTATTAAAGATAGCATACGGTCAGTAAAAGTCGTGAAGCAAGCGCAAATTCAGGTTTGGCTTCGGTTTATATATACCACGACCTAGGTTAGGAAATGGGATTTGCGGAACCAAATCCAAGAAAACAGGCATTTAGTTTAGTCCTGTCTATTTGTTTCATTGAGAAAGTTAGACTATAAAGTTTTCCTGCTAAGGCACTATTAGTCAGTTTTAGACTAGAGATATTTATCAAAGCTGTAGTATTTTTAGCCAATTTGTCGCAGTTAGAGTATAATTTGATTATTTTTTGCAAGATTACTCATTATATTGATAAATTATCCGAGTTCTTAATTTTCATTTTTACTACTGAAAATCATAATTCAAGTGAGTTGAAGATAAAACTGTTGAGCCAAGAATTCTGAAAGTTGCATCAATAATTTCATAATTGCTTAGTCATCTCCACACAGGATAGTTTTAATCCAGACGATTAAATATAATTAGGATTTTTAATATTATTTTACAATTCTTTACAACTATTCATAAATATACCTTTGTATATGTACTCCATGTATGCATATATAATTTTATTAATGAAATTTAGTTGTCCAAAATGAAAACCGTTAAACTTAAGATACGTTGAACCAAGACGTACCTAGTTTTAATTTGTTATTAATTAATTTAAACGATTAATTAAATTAAATTAATTTTAGTTTAAACGACTAATTATTAGAATAATTATTATATTAGACTAACGATTAAAATTAATTACTATTTGTATAACATTCAGTTTCAGGTATATAGGTATAAAGTTGTCACTGAAACGTTGAATTAGTAACTATAATATATCGAATATAAGGAATGGTAGCCTAGAAAGCTTGTGAGTCTATAAAAGTTAGCTATGGCTATGGGGGGGACAGACGTTTAATTTTTTATATCATCTTGAATATAATTTAATATTCCAAGCCAAGGGGACCAAATATTCCACGATACCAATCCAAACTAGTCAGGGTTCAGTTTCATAATACTTTGTCGAGTCGTCGCGTCGTGTAGCTGATGTACGCAAGTGATGTTTCAGGCACTGAAACTGATACTTAAACTGATAATATTTTGGGACGAGACTTGAAACTGAAACTGAAACTGAAACTATTTTAGGCGGCCAACTGAAACTGAAACTGAAACTGAAACTAGATTGGGTAAAGAAAAGACCTGAAACTCGGACTGAAACTATTTTAGTTTCAGTCTTTTCTCCAAACAGGTTTTAAGCAGTTTTTTTCGCTAATACTCTGCAATAGGAGTATAAATTACAATACGTTTATTAATTATATTCATACATTAACACAGGGTCGGGTCCTGGGGGGGCTTGTCCCAAAAAATCTAGAGGGGGCTGGCTGGCACCTTGAACTAAAATTTTCCCGGCTATTTTTAGTTACCCCTTGGCTATTTCTTCGCGTCCCCTTGTCCCCGACGGCGGTAGGGCTTGTACCTTGGCCGGTTGGGGGGGGGGGGTCGGACCCCCCCCCGAACCCGCCTCCGCATTAACCTATGATTATATTGTATGTCTCAGGGCTGGAAACTGCAGTTTTTCGAGTGAACTAAAACTAAAACAGAAACTGAAACTGAAATTATTTTGTGATCCCGACTGAAACTGAAACCGAAACTGAAACTATCCTGGGAGAAGACCTGAAACTGAAACCGTCTTGGACCGCCGACTGAAACTGAAACTGAAACTGAAACTAAAATCGGTTACTGAAACAGCACTAATCCACGCTGGACAATGGACATGTCTGACTTGTGATCCTGAAATGCGAGTACTGTTGAAAAAGATCTGCTAATTTTTTAGGTTAAATTTTTAAATTTAATTTAAATTTAATTTCAATGTAAAAATTTTAATTGACAATTTCTCAGAAAAATTTAATAGCATAATTGTCCTACAAATTACAGCGACCAGAAATTGACTTTCAGTGGTTGCTGTTTAGTTTTTAGTATCCAAGAAATACATAAGTATACTGTGAGTATAAGTGGCTACTTAACGACTCCGCAAACTCGACAACTTTTATAAAACCGACCCCTGGTCGGCTGCCTGCCGGCTTGGCGATCAACTAGGTTCTCTCATCGTCTATATCATCCTTCTCCAGACGAAGTTGAAATTCAAATTTAAATTCAAATTTAAAATGGACAAAAATACTAGTTTTCTCCGGCGGCTCTACAAGTTTTTTAGCTATAGAAACAAATTTATTCTGCAGCTGTGCGAGCTGATACGAACCGGGTCGGCGGCAAAGCTCCCTTTCTTACAGTTTTCCACTCGGTACGGAATTCTTTCCGGAAACCGGAAAAATAGAACCTCCACAACGGTTTGGTTATTCCGGTAGGATTAAGGAAATTCCGCCGTCACACACATCATTACAAAGTGGTCTAGTATTTAGAGCACCCGTCTTGCAGTGTGAAATACTTTTCAGTTTGTTTCCGCCTAACATGGGAAAAAGAAAAGATGTCGCAAAAAACCCCTCACCTATAGTGTCACTACAATTTGGATTCGATTGAAGGCAGTGGCTTCAATCAGTAGAGCGCCAGTCTAGTCAACCAAAGGTTGTGAGTTGCTTCCTCATTTAGCATCTGAGGTTTTTGACCACAAGGTGCTATAGTAACACACAGAGTTGTATGCGGGCCGATTTTTCCGGCCCGCGCCCGGCCCGCAGCTCGCACCTCATGACCGCGGCCCGCAACACTCCGGCCCGCGGCCCGCACACGCGCAATCCGGCCCGCAGGTACCCGCACGTAAAAATTGCTATACCTATGTAGTTCCTGAGCATCAAAACTGATGTATTTTGAAAGATACTTCCGGATCCCTCTAATTTTTCTGTGCGTCTGATTTCAACTAAGTTGTCTACCAATTTACTGTTCTTAATGTGGGAACAAAAGCTTAGCTAAAGGGTACACCATGAACATTTTTGGGCAGTAATTTTGCTCATTTGTTCAAATGTTTGTCGCATATATCTTTGACAGCGAGTATCAGCACTTAACGAGCTTAACTAACCACCTGTTAATTGTATGAAAAATGAAAATTGGTTTTGAAAGCGGCGGCGCCTTAGCAAACACAAACAGTTTTCTCCATAACGCCCTGGGGTCTTATCTCGATTACCACTCAAAATCCTTAAAACTTAACCAAATGAGCTAAAATGTGGTATGGGTATGTTTTCGACTATGATGAGTTCAAATATTGCAAAATTTTTCGATTTCGCGAAATTCAATTTTTTCGATTTCTAAGGGGGGACCAAGGAAACCCGAAAAATTTTTGTCTTCGATTTTGCTGAAAAGTCGTATATAGAGGTTTTCGGGGTCGTAGAACTCGAATCTGAAGTCTGTTTTTTCGATTCAACTTTTCGTTAGCTTAGCATAAGCTTGCAATTTAAGCTTAAAACTTTAGCTTTTATTAAGCTATCGAAAAGCTGAATCGAAAAACGGACTTCAGATTCGTGTTCTACGACCCCGAAAACCCATATACAACTTTCGAAGACAAAAATTTTTCGATTTACCTTGGTCCCCCCTTAGAAATCGAAAAAAATTCTAATTTCGCGAAATCGAAAAATTTTGCGCTATTTGAAGTCAGCGTAGTCGAAAACATATCCATACCAAATCTTAGCTCATTTGGTCAAGCTTTAAGGATTTTGAGTGGTGGTGGAGGGTAATCGAGATAAGACCTATTTTGCTGTGGAACTTCAGTAAGACGTTATCATGGATTTATATTTATGTTCAAAAACAATAATACTTAAGTCATACACATAAGGTTAATACTCGATCCGCTGATAATGCCAACTGAGTATGTTAGTGCATACAGAAGGTATCGAATGGTATAACGAAGTCAAATGGTCTTTAAAAATCGGAAATATTGCCTCCTTTTGTATATGATTTGGAATGTATGAAATTTCTAGAAAGCAAAATTAGCCCAGGAAAGTCGCCCAAAATCGGCCCGCATCGGCCCGCGCGGCCCGCGCGGGTAGTAAAATTCGGCCCGCCCCGCCCCGCCCCGCGGGTACCCGCGGCCCGCATACAACTCTGGTAACACATCTTTGCTTCGCACTTTCTGCGTGGAGCCAATCAAATAAGTGTTAAATAATAAATAAAAACAAGTTATAAATAAATATGTTAAGTCAACTAAGGACCTGTCTTAAAAGCTTCTTAGACCCACGGGTGGGGATCGAACCCATGACCCTTGGTTTGCCAGATCAACGCTCTACCGACTGAGCTACCCAGTCACAGTTGAACCAAGCTTACATTTTATTCGGGACTCAAACTGTAGTGAGCGACAATCGCATAGGAGCAAATCTCCAAACAATATATGTTATCAGTAATGCAATATCTAAATAAATGGTATTAATTTAAGGGCAAAATCCTTAACGTAGTGAAATTAAATTAAACAGAAAATTTCAGGACATTAAATTAACATAGGTGTAACCTAAAGTCATGCTACGGCGGCGCACACAGAGAACTACTCTTGAATGAGGATTTTACTCCCTCCAAAATCAAAACTGGAGATATTAGATTTTAGAGACGGAGTTAAATTGACAAACTTTAACGACCTTGTTTCAATGCTATTTCTTCGACTTTCCTGATGGTATAATTTACAATGTATCAGAAATTTCGCCTACCGAACAATAGGAATTTCAAATGGCCCATTAATCACGACTTATTTTGTTAAACTCTTACAAAGCCTAAGAAACGCACACTAAAAGTTTTGCAGCCTCAAACTTCACCCCGTTCTGTTACACAGATTACTACATAGCTTTAGCAGTCAACCGTGTTACAACTGTAAGTTACGGTGCCGCCAAACTGTAAGGGAAATTTTGTCAGTCCAATAATGGAAAAAGTTGGCAACTATTGTAGCGGGTTTTTCGACCACCTAAATAGAAGCTCCCCGAAGTTGATGGATTTTAAAGGGTGTGTGAAATGTCTAAATTTCACGATTAGAAGTGAAGGGGATTACAAATAACAGCATTTACACTGATACGTTTATACCTACTTTATACGTTTATATAGCCAAAAGCTAAGAGTACATAATAACTAAGAGTGTGACAAGTGTCAGCAAGGCTCTGCTTTCCCAGCCTGTAAGTGCGAACATGACCTGAAAGATAACGGCACGGCAGACCCCAAAAACGACCAACACAACAGCGGTTTTCCTTGAGTAACGATAGAGTGAATACGTGGCTCACCAGCTTGGGAAGGGCAGCCGTTAGCGTACAGCTGAAATGCAGAGTGTGCCTTTGTGGTTACGCTTTACACTCAAGATGAACAACTTGTCACTTCGTTTGTTGGTGGTTTTCTGTCAATAAGGGATCCTATTTGAATTGAATTGTGAAAGGTTGAAATCAGGATTGAAAGATGTGAAGAAAAGTGTCCTGGGCGGGGATCGAACCATCGACCGCTACGTTGCAAGACAGATGGTCTGACAGCTCTGCCACAAAGCTACTCAAAGCTAGGCACAAGCAAGCAGTTTCTGGAGAAATTGCAACCTGCAACCGGGACCCTTTAGAGTTAACTATCAAAATCGTCCTGAAACTGAACGAAGCTTACACCACATATGGGTCTGTTCTGTATCAGGCCTCCAAATTCCCACAATTGTGAATTCTTAAGATTAATTGCGTTAGTATTAGATCCTCATGAATAGACGGATCCATTATTGAGTCATTTTTACCATCTCCCGGCTCCCACTGTATTAATTTTGATATGTTTCCTAATAACACAGACATAATGATATAGTTCTGATACCAGGATGACATTTCGTCAATGAAAGTATAGAATTAAAGATTTTATTTCTTTTTTACATTTACCTTATTATTTTATTACCCTTTTATTGTCATTTGGATGATTTCATAGAATCGTAAATCTTTTGAATAGTATTCAATGTTGGCCTCAGAGTTGGCGCCGGGTCCGGGTCCAACTTTAGGACCCGCGGGTCCGGGTACCCGCGGGTCCATATCCGGGTCCGGATCCAAAATACTGCAGAAAACTGGATTTTGGTACATTTGGGGATGTTAAAACATTACAATTTGTTGTATTTCTAATAGAAGGTTGGTGGAACCTGTGTGTTAGGCATTGAGATACAATGTTTAGTTGTCTAGCAGAGGTCTTTCTGATCTATGCTGCTCTGCTGGGCTAGAAACACAATATGTAGTAACTAGAATTGGAAGTAGAAGTATGACAACTCGAATTGATAAGTTAGCATAATGTTTTGCAATGTATATCTAGTAAACAAGCTCAAGGACATTGTTTTCAAATACAAGCCACCAAAAATGCGTTCACATTCTTTCCTCCAGAGCATTCGTTAATACTTTTCCGAAGGACAGTCTCACACTGTCTCTGGACTATCACAAAACTGCTGTTGCTTTTGTTAGCCCTAGCACTCAAAATTGTTGTGAGGCGTAAAATAAGTTAACCTAAAGCTTATCACCGGTTTTATTCGCGACTGGGCTATTACAGTAGTAAAGTTGCAGTGAAATTTAAGACTGCAGTGAATGTTTGAAATGCAAACTGGTTCGTTTTTTAGAACCGGGTACCCGGATCCGGGTCTGGGCGGGTCCGGGTCCGGGCCGGGTCCGAAAATTTGGACCCGGAACCAACTCTGGTTGGCCTAGAATTGCCGGGCCAATTGGCATGGCTTGTGCCCTTGGCTTGGACTCGGGCTCGTGGTCGGACAGTTAGCCGAACTGATCGAAATGATGTTTGCGGCCCGAACCGAACTACCGATCATTGGATCCGAAAGCCCGACCCGACCGGAGAGTTTAGATCGCTCTTCTGCTTATCTTGACCGATAGAGATAAGCAATGACCAGAGTTTTTGGCCCTGCCCGGCCCGCCTAGTCAAAAAATCCATCTCGGCCCGACCCGGACCGTTGTCGTAATTTTTGGGCCCGGCGTAACAGTAAATACTCCCCGTAAATTATTACTCCCCAGTAATAATTTCCAATAAAATTTTTACTCCCACTAGGAAAGTTTTACTCCCCCAGTATGTAATAATTTCCCTGGGAATTTTTACTACCCCAGTAATATCGCCACTACCTTGGTTAATGAAAATGCGCCTTGGATCTGCGTGTACAATATAGCGAAAAGATAATGCTTTAGTTAGACGTAACTGATGACAAATTTTCATTACTGATTTATCGGTAATTGCAAAAAATCTCCAACTTCTCCCCTGCTGCAAACGGGTTAAAAATCAGCCGGATTAAAATTTTAACGGCTGTTTCTTTAATGCAGGATTAAAAGGATTAAACGGACTAAAATTAACTCGTATAATCCGACCACTTTTAATCCGCGGATTAAACGAGTTAACTTTAATCCGTTTAATCCGCCATTAAAGAAACAGCTATTAAAAATTTTAATCCACAGCTTTTAATCAGTTTAATTCGCGTAGCTGCTTAAAAAATAAAAACTAGTGGAAAATGCAGGAGACGGATTAAACGGATTAAAATTAATCTTTAAAGGAACAGCGATTAAGCTCGGACACTATTCCCAGACGCTATTAGTTTTCAGAAAAATCAAATCCAAATCTGCTTCTGTTTAAGGAATTAGGCAAGCTTTAATCAAGCTAGTCGTAATTAAAATACTTCTATAAGTTCGACGAAACTGTCAAGTCTCCGGTGTAATTTAAAAATGTTAGTAAATGATTCCTATCTTTTCTATTTTAGGGAGTAAAAACTTCCTATAAGGGGAGTAAACATTTCCTAGGTAATTATTACTGGGGGAGTAAAAGTGTACTAGGAAATCTTTACTGGGGAGCAATAATTTCCCAGGAATTTATTACTGGGGAGTAAAAATTTACGGGAGTACATCGGCCACCGGCCTGCAAGCTGATGAAATCCGGTAGGGTCAGACGCACCAAAAGCAATTTTCAGTATGCAAACACTAAATCATATAACGAAATCACTTCAATTACTGTTGATTTACCCAGGATTAGGTCCCATTTTAGCACCAGTCCCACTTTGTAGCACCTCGTTAAACTTAAAAGTCATAAAGGTGACAAAAAGGTCATTCCCACTTTAGCACCTTCATGACATGGGTTACTGTAGATTTTCTTTTCTCTTTAAACGGAAGTTACACTTCACCAAAAAACGCTACAATTATATACTATCGTAAACTGATTTTAAATTTGATTTATTTATTCAATAACTAATCCCTAATTCCCTAATTTTAAATTTAAATTAATTTTAGATTAGGAGTCAGCTCTACTTGCAACGTCGCAGTTTGTATTCTTGCCTAACCGCTCTAAGTGTTGTTGAATCATCACCGTAGTATAGAGCTGAAAATTATTTACACTTTCTTTTAAGCCCTCAAATTGGAAACACGAAACTAACCGACGAACAAACAATCGGCTCGTTGATCTCCAACAATCTTAAACAAGACTTGAATCGGCCCGTGTCAGCCTACTTCTTCCCGGCCCGCTAAACAATGGATGTCGGCTCTGCCCGGCCGCGTATTTAGAAAGTGCACCCGGTCTACGCGCATTGGAAAGTGCATACTGCCACCGCGCGCTGGCTTAGAAACTGCACCCCTTCTACGCGCATTGGAAAGTGCACACTGCCTACGCTCGTTGACTTGGAAAGTGCACCTCTTGCACGCGCATTGGGTTACTACGCTCGTTGACTTGGAAAGTACACCTTTTTATGGTCATTACTCGGATTTCGGAATTTACGCTACCGTAATCCTAACTAACGACTTGAATACCCTAAGTCGTATCCTTACAAAATCATCAAATATTTTTATTCCTGCTGGAGTAGGAATGTATAAAAAGGAAGTTACTATGTTCATTGTAGCATGAGTCACTTCTCTCTTCAGAAACCCTATCTTCAACATAGTTCTTCTTCTAATCACAAAACTACTTAATCATCAAAACAAAAGTAAAGTAACTGGTTTCCTTTTAGCATATACTTTAACGACACTGAAAATTACTATGTATATAGGTATGTTACTTAGAAGATGTACATAATAAGACGCGAACACTGCTTAAACCAGTTTAGAGTGACCAACGACACTAAAAATCGATACACTTTAGCATTGTTCATATAGTGGTATATACGCTTTAGTTGGGTTTATGTATTATATATTGCTGAAAATGGGAAGGCAACAAGCAATGCGCGTAGCAGGGGTGCACTTTCCAAGTCAACGAGCGTAGACAGTGTGCACTTTCCAATGCGCGTAGAAGGGGTGCAGTTTCTAAGCCAGCGCGCGGTGGCAGTGTGCAATTTCCAATGCGCGTAGACCGGGTGCACTTTTTAAATACGCTGCCCGGCCGGGCCCGCGGGTTGGGCTAGGCCGCGCCGACTGGCCGAAATGCTCATTTCTATTAGGAGTCAAGGCCGGACTTCTTAACAAACTTCGGCTAAAACTAGAGGTGGAAGCGGGCCAAGGGTTCCTGCGGGTCGAATAAAAGTGTGGGCCAAAACTTCCGACAAAGTTCGTTCAAAAGTGGGTCATGCGAGGATAGACTATGTTTCAGTCCTGGAATTTCAAGAAATGATTGGCTTCACCTATGGTTTCAATTCCGGCAATTTCAGCTTTCGCATAGTAATATCTGCCATAATTGTGGGATCTTGAATGATTGCTGTAGAAATTTAGGGGTGGTGCATATCAAATGTGTGCAAATTAGAACGTTTGTTTATGCAGGAGTTACAATACAGGTCTTAAGGTGCCTTCATTGTCGCGAACGCAGGTGTACTCACTCCTACGCGCGTCTGCAAACGTCAATACAATTTTGCGCGCATCAACGCGCGTCGACATGCGTAAACTGGCATGCTGCAAATGGGCGCGTCGACGCTTCCAGTGGTAGTATAACACCACGACGTGATGTCACGTTTGGAGGCGTCGCCGCCTCCAGATGTAACATGGCGGTGTAGCGCGTTGACGCGCTTCGACGCGCGTCTACACACGTCGACGTGAGTCTACGGTCTAGAGGCGACTGGGACTATGAAATCACCATTACGTCCGTCCGCTGAAGAAGTACCTAATTGTCTAAATTATTGTTTTTCTATTATTTACTTTCCAAACTATCAAAAGCCACTACACATTTGATCAACTTCTGACCTGCTACCAACTGTGGATGCTGCAATGCTACCCTCGCCGCATATCCACAAATTCAAACAGTATTTAATTTAGCTGATCTATCTGAGAGCGCAGTTGCAATTTGAAGTAAACTTCAACAATGTAGTAGACGCAAAATGCGAGTTCTGCGCCAGTCGGGAACAGTCTCATGTGGCTCTTTGTGAAATAATCATTGGACAATTTCACGCTTAGTTCTGAAGCAAGGAAGTCAGCCCTGTATTTATATTAAATACAGGCTACTTGATACCAATTTAATGGCACAGAAAGAACCACAATCAAACTCAAGAATTGCTGCCACCACGCCACCTAGAGCCACATGAGACGCTGGAGGTCAGATCTCTGTTATGCGAAGAGTCTTTTCCATTTGCTACCAATTTTTAAAACAGACAAGGCAAACCAAATATTCATGAACGTTTAACAGTAGCAACGTTTAACACAACATATGAGCAATATTTCATTTTTCGCACATATTGCACACAGGAGATATAAAAGTCTTCCCGATTGGATCATGTCCACTCAAAATTTAGGCTTCTGCTAAAATTATTGTGTATATATGAAATCAAAATTGCTAATTATTGTGTCTAAGCTACACTAAAAATACGACAACAAAAACAACAATACGTTAGTTACAAGAATTACCAAAACAAATTTATTTCTTGGTTTAATGACTGAATTACATTGCTACATTATCTGTGGGCAACAGTCATAATGTCGAATAATTCATGGGTTATAGTCAGAGTGATTTATTTACAAAAACTTGATGCAAGAAAACAGTACAAATTATAGAGTACGTGCTGCACGAGAAGCAACCCCAGAACTATTTCCTTTAGCTTTCACGACGTCCGTCGTTCTTACGGTTTGTGCCTTTGCTCCAAACAGCTTCCGCAAGGAGTTGAGAAACTCCCTATTGTTTCGGGCTAGCAATATTACGTTCGCTGGCCCACAAACCACTGATAGGATCGACGTTACCTGTATAAATTCCGTTCCCTTAGGATAAAAGGCCATATTAATGTGCCTGGACAGCATGAGGACTGTCTTGTTTATTGTAATAAAAACAAAGCAAATCATTCCCATGGTAAACAGGTAGCTCATAATTTTCTGATGCGTTCGGAATTGTGCAGCATTGTGCAGTACGTTCTTGGCTGCATAGTTTCGAGTTTTAAGATATGCCACACACATTGTAATAAAACCAATCCATCCACACATACACTGATATGCAGCGTACAAAACGGCAAAAGTTCTTCCAAAGTAGCCATTAAGTCTGCAGCCAAGGCTTTGCCAGAGGTTGTCTAGACCCTCCATGACAACAAGAACCCATGAACCAAAGTACACCAACCAAGTAATTGAAAAGGCAATCCCCAGTAGGCTGTAGGAGTATCTGATGGATTGTTTCCAGTACCAGACAAATGCGAAGATAGCGAGACAACGATCTATTCCCAAGATCATAATCATGGCAGGACTCACGGTGTGAGCTAAGACCATTAAATGGCCTCCAGGTATCACTAAGCACTGCTTGTGCGAGCGAAGTGGAGGTTTTCCTTGAAACTCAGGGTTCGACGCCATCAGATTTAGATCTACCAACGCTTGGACAGCCATTGCGGCACGGCCAATGCCTACCATAAAGTCGGAAAAAATCAATCCTAAAAATAAAAAAATTATAAAAATTATTCCAGATGCCCACGGCGCAGTATTTTTGGAGACCTTGAAATGTTTATTCCATATTGGCTATTGTAAACTAGGTATGTGTAACTTTAAGCTGTGTAGAGATTTTGAATGAGCAAGCACATCTATGACTAAACAGAATTACAGATCACTTCTTGCTTTTATAGTCACCGTCACACTTTTATAGTACGTCGGCTGTGTCGAAGGTTGAGAATTCAACATGACCATGATATGCAATCACCCAATAACCAGTACAACAGAGACTGAAGAGGTCACATTAACAATTCTAATATTCAACAACAGTTTCTAATTCTTAGCACACATTTGTGTCAACTGCTTTCTACCTAAGGAACAATAACAGCTGTTTGCCGAAAATTGGAGAGAGGATTGAAATTTTATTTTAAGCGAATAAAATAAAAATTAATGTAGGTACAGACACCCGAAAATACAAATGCTAATCCTATTCTTTATGTGGCAAATGTAACATAATTAGGCGGGATCTGGAAATGAGAAAAGAGGGTTTTAGATTTTAACGGCTTACAATAAATAGCATAATCATGATTGCTATATAATGACAGCATTTAACCATAAATATTCCTCACCAAACATCAAAAGAGTATCCTTAGATTTTCTCAAACTAGGATGTGATAATATGGCAGTGGCTGCTACAAAACTGATGATTCCTGATGCAACAGAAAACAGAAACTGTATCGTGTAGACTACCACCTCGGTCACGTTTAATTCCTTGGTAGTGTCGTTAGAGGATGCCATTACCTGTAGGTAATATGTTGATTAAAGATGTTGCTAAATGAGAGGACGAAAGTATCTGTGCAAGAAAGCATGTATGATAAAAGTATACACAACGAACTACAAACATTTACTGGTCACAAATTGATAAAATTGCATGTTCGTATAGAATAAAATATATATAATTGCGTTTACAAAATTGTCTTAAATCTTATAGAGGAACGCAGGCGTTGAATCTTCGAGCTTGAACACGTAAACATAGAGCGGGTGAGCATACACAAAGTGTGGTGATTTCTAAGGGTGGGGACGATGTACACGTTAGTGGTGGCGTCAGCTTTTGGCGTACACTGCGAGTACCTACAGGTAGTATGTAACAGAGAGCCTGCCAGTTGTCACACTCTTAGGCCGACAGGCACTGAAACAGCCCTGTGTACACTATTAATTGTATTTTAATGATCTGTTAAATATTATTTTGTCATTATTATTATGATTATCATTGCTATTATTATTACACGCCAAGTGGAGGAATTGAGTTTACTATTTTTTTGATTCAGCAAGCAACTATTTCTATACGTGAAAGGGTAACAATAAGACTACGAAAAATGATAATTCATCACGAAAAGATTGGTATCCCTCTATGACTTAAACACTAACCTGGGGAAACACAAACCTCTATATTTGCTGCGTGCGTTTGAGAGTATCTATCATCTTCTCTCTGTTCTGATTTCACCTCTGTATTTGCTTATTGTCAATGGGTTGTCAAAAATAACACATTACAAATTTTCAGATTTGATGAATATTGTTGAAGCTTGCACTAAAATTTATCTCTTCAACAACAAAAAATTCTAGTATTTCGATTGGAACGGAAAAAAATCTGAAGGTGATCTATGGTAGAAATTATAGACTTGTTCTTTGTAAATTCTATTTTTCAAATTGGCAATTAGTTCTTCCACGGTGAATTCCACAGTAGGCTAGAAACACCTCCTCACATACTGTTGATACCCCATTAGTCACTTCTGATTTTGTCATTATTGATATTATTTTTAAACGCATTCGATCTAAGTTTCTATTCATATTATAATATTAAATAATGTTAATAACTAATATTATACAAAAACAGACAACACGAATTTCATAGCAGCACCCCTTAACCATGAATACAATTGAAGAAATGCAATTTTATTCAAAATTGTCTTATACCACATCTCGGAATGTTATAGCAGTGTGCTCGCCAAACATACTGTGATATTTGCAATATCTTCCTTCGTCATAAATAGCTTACATGTAAATACATCATGTTTAATACATGGTGTTTAAAGTGTGAGAAAATTTTCAATGGGAATAATTATTTTTCAAATAAAACATGTATATTCAATGGTCGGTTTTGCTCTGGAAAAATAATTGTAATCTATGAAAAGCTTGGCAAGGAAGCTTCTCTGAAAGGAAATAGAAGTTTCCTATTAAATTTACAGATCCAATAGAGAGGTCTGGCAAGATCCTGTGAAAGCACCTTATGCATTGAAAAGCTTCAAAGCTAGTAGCTTATGCTTAACTAGAGGATGTAAATTTTACGAGCGTGCTAACTTGATGACCTATTTTGTTGTTATATGAAAGATCCGTTTTGACCTGCTTCAAGTTTCCTGCAAACTTCCAACAAAACTTTAGTAGCGATAAAAACTTTCTTGTAGTAAGTATAAAATAATTTGAAATCGCAGAATTTGAATTAACAACATGTAGCAATAGCTAAATATAAATCTTTGAACAAAACAGGATTCAAAATGCAAATTTGGACACATTTGACCAGTGTAAACACGGAAAATTAGCCTAAGTTGGAGTAAAACGTTTCAGGCAAAAAAACCAGTTCAACATTAGAAGGAAATGCTTGAATCTAATCTCATCCGGCAGTATTGAATTAACCAGTGCCAGACGAGGTAGAACTAGTTTAGTTGGATCACAAACAATATTACTCAATAACATTCGCGCAAAAGCAATCCTATCTCAAGGTTGTGCCACACTTGCATAGCAGTGAAACTTTTTGGGAAGCTAACTCTCTGCCAGTTGCTTAAGTTGAGCCACCGAATTCAAAGCAGATGTACAGTGTTCGAACAGTCAAGCAATACTGCACACGACGTTTAAGTAATTTAAAAGCCACATTTCTGTCAGTTTTATGCGGGCCTAAGGTAAACATATGACAGTAAAGTCACCCCCATAAACAAAAGGAGAGTAAACATTAGCCGTGGGAACAGAAGGCGAAGTTAATGGCTAAAAATAAAATCAACAACTACAGCCATGGTTTCGGCAGCTTCAGGATCACTGAAGCAAGAGGAATGCTCACAATTACATACATTAAAATGATGTCTGTTTCTGGGAGGGTGCATCCCGACTCCGTTGATGGGTTCCCCCTTTTAAAATTCCAAAACTTTAAAGGGACCTATCTCAATACAAGCAAAAATTGCAAAAGTTACTTTTCTAGCCAAAATAAGGAAACAAATGCACAATGCGCACCTGCATCACCATTTCTCCCGCGTTATCCTTTTGCTCACAATTAGACCTATATTTATCACTATTAGAACAAGATCCTTCAAGATGGCTACGGACGAATAAATATTTACAGAAGGTGACAGAGTAGCATTCAAGCTAAATTGAAGTCGTCCATCGGTGAAGGTCATAGTGTAAGCAGTTATAGATGATGGTTTTGTGGTTCTGAAACTGAACCGGGAGTATTGTGTAAATCAGTGGCACCGAAGACAAATTCTTCTGCTTAAACTGACTTTGATGGCTCCGTTGGTTTATCGCTAGTATTTTGGATACAGTACGTGATGCTCCGACTTGAGCCTATGGAGGTGTTCGCAATGCGGTGTCTTTGTAGATTTAGTTATTTTTACTAAGCATCGTCCCCGTCACGATAATACAAGCGCGTTTCCACTGAACAGGTAGATGTTTTGCCTTTCCTCAAAGCTCATTTGAATATCAAAACATCATCCCAAATCTTAAAGCATAGTGCATTTCCAAAACGATCTGTTTAGTTTCTGTCGGGTTTATGCACTACGGCGGTGAAACCTGGAACCTGGAATATTCTTGACTTCCTCTAGCTGCACATTTATGTCACTAACAGTAACTAATTGGTCGCTGTTTGGGTTAAATAAGAAACTGTGCATTATCGGGAATACAGCTATTATCTAATGTTCAAGACGGCGGAATGAGCACACTTTCCTAGCAGTTGGATTTCATTCAAGTCTCATATAGTTTGGTGGTTCTGGGGTCAAGTGGGCAACTATGAAGTGAAGCGGGATAGAGTCCATGCTATTTATCGTTCATGTTTTGATTGTCCTTCAGATTTGGTCTGTCTTGTAAGTTCTGCCATGTCTTATTTCCTTTTTGTGAAAATATTTAGTTAATCGTTTCCATCTCGTCTAAGTTGGCTAGAGTTGGATCGATAGGGAATTTCAACCCTAGAAGTACGCGACGTAATTGTAACCTTTGACCTTAATTGTCTGAGATTTCAGCCAGTCACTTTCTACTCGCTAAAGTTTCCATGTAAGTCTCTATTTTCTCCATGCCAACGATGTCTCCATTTCACGAAGTCTACCACCTTAATGTTCAACACGTGACGACGTGGATGTGATGTAGCAGTGGCGTAGGGTTGGTACACTTACCTCAGACTATATTTGCGTCAGCAGATCCGTGATCCATTTTCTGCATGCCCTCTACATATGTTGGATTTGATCGCTAATGCACAAGTTTAAGCTGGGAGCTCAAATCAGTACGTTACTGTCTCGTCTTGACCTTAACTGTTACTTTGTGTCAACTAATTGGCCAGTATGGCCTCACAGAGGACACTTACTCGACTAAATCTATAGCTGCTCAAATCACTAATCACTTACTTACTAACTTACTTACTTGGACCTCAGGCAGCCCGAAATAAGCTGCTGAAAGCACCCCGCTTCATGCGAGTACCAGTGCACCTTGCTTCCCCAGTCCTTGTACGCCAATCGTTCTTATCCTTAAGACGCCCGGCGACAATATCTCTGTTCAGAGTCAAGGCGAATTTATCAGTACCATTTATTCATGCACCGCGCTGGCACCATGCATGTGGAACTGCAGCGATGCGTGCATTTTATTCATTTATTCATTCCGAGATAGAGGTGGACACCACCCAGACTCGGACCCCTTGTTAATGTATTGTGCGAATTGTTAATGCTAGTCTTGGCTTTAAACTTTTACATTAAACATTGGAGTTTCAACACGAGCGCAAAAGTTACTAAAATACGTTGATAAAATAAATATATTTGAGATTAAACTGATTAATAGATGAACTTTGAATAACGGAATTACAACAGTAATTTATGGCCCCAGACTACGTACTCCATTTAAAATTCTATTAAAATAGTTCACCCAACGTTATTTCGGGTGTAACATATGTATATATGTTTGTGTTATTTTGTTTTATACTTAATTAAATTCAAACTAATTTTGTAACCCGCTTGAAGGCCCATTTTGCTCAGTTTTCATCAATTGGACTACAAATTCGCTCATACGGCGGCAGCATTCTTGCATTAACGCACAAGCCATATACCCTGGTCCTGAACATATCTAATGCTGGATAGTTATGGCTGCCTCACCCATCTCACTGAAAAGCTTCCCTTCGCAAGGGACTGATTTTAGTACCCCTTGCGGTGGCTTTACGTAATTTGTATTCATTTTTTAGTCCAGCCTATACCAAACTCTGCGCTTCCACACACAATGTGCCTATATTAATAATTATAGGAACAAGAAATCTGCGATTTTTACTAAACCTCGGTCATGTCTTAGCAAATCTTCCTTTATTTATACTGCATTTTGTTTGCAATTTTTGTTGTTTTGCTCCCAGAAATTGGACTCTGCCCTAATGCATGTTACAGGTGAAATTAGGTTCCCTGCCCAATATGGTCCATCCTATACCTGTTGTTGTTAGTACAACTTGAGGAGCTTGCCGATAGTGTATGAACGCAAGCTGTCTAACTGCTTATCCACTTTGCGGGAACGGTATAAAGATAAGGATTAAAAGCTAAATAAAGCTCGGAAATGTCTACCATTAAAGGAAGGCGAACTTGCAGGACATGTACGTCCAGTACTTATTATTGCATTGAAAGAATGTTTTCGGCGGCATCCAACAGTTGGAGAATTTCAAATTCGATGCATCACCACCAAGCCCCTTCTATAGTCTGACAGAAGAATTGACGAAGCCTACTACGATTCCATTTTCTTTGTGAACCAGTGCTAAATAGCTATTTCAGCCACCCGTTATGCTTTGCCGTTGCGAACGCAGCCTGGAAGACAGCTTCTGATTTATTGCGACACTTCATGAGCCAGTCAAGTTCAATTCCAGAATTACAGCACCACGTCTATGAAGATTCCACAAATACTCATGCGAAATCTCTGACACCATCCAAATTAAAACACGTTTCGCATCTTCCTGCTTATTGCTAGAGCCAATGCACAATATTCAATGATGAGTCCGCCGCCAGTGCCGTTTAATCGGCGTTATTTATTTAGTCTTGTTTCACTATGGCGGATATATTAATTACCGAGATACTGCCGCGCCTGGACGAATTAATGTTGACCCCGCTCGTTTTGCATTAGTCGTGGCACAGAATTTTCCAGCACTCTACATCATTTCAATGAATCTGCTGAGTGACCCAAATAGTATGTGATGCCTGTTCAACCGTGCATTCTTGCTGCTACTGGAGTCCGCTTCATTCATCTTTGGTGTGGAAAGTTTATAGTTCTCTATATAAAGATAATATAGGTAGCGGAATAGCGCATTAGAGATATAACATATGACTGGACTTCCTCAATACTTTCTTAACAATGACAAAGTTATAACAGTATTTCTCACATTTAGGATAGATACGAATTCTTTTGCAGAATCATTACTGCTTATAGTCAGGTAAAAGCTTCAATCATAGTCAGGAGTATTTTCCGTTTCTTTTATATTTTCTACATCCTCCGGCGGCCCAATAAGGTTGTGGTTAATGTCCGCTTCTAGTGGAATTAGCTCTTTTACTGCTCGGCGAGAAATCGTTCCATTGGCAAACTGAATTTTACCGTAGCGCGTGCAGCCATCTGATGAAGGTAGAAGCTCCACCAGTTTAACCAACTTCCACGTATTTCTTGGGCCACCAGCTTTGAGCAGGTAAACTTGGTTGATGGCAGGACACCAGTTCTTTTCACCCTTTCTTGGCTTGAAATAGGAGATGTGAGAAGACCGGAGCTCCTGCAGGTAATGGGAGCTCCAAAATTTCCAGAATTGTTCCAGCCTTTTTTGAATGATGGAATAGTGCTGTAGTAGCACATTCTTGATTGCCGGTTGGTAATCGGGATCTTTAGTATCTTCGTCGCTCGGGGGCAGGTTCAGGCGGGTTGATGGTGCTATAAAGTCAGCCGGACTTAGGGTATTGATGTCTTTCAATCCGCCGGTCATGCTCAATAGTGGTCGGCAGTTTAACGTAGCTTCTATTTCACAGAGAAGAGTGTGTAGGGCGTCCTGAGAAATTCTACTCTTCCA
This sequence comes from Trissonchulus latispiculum, assembly GCA_030248195.1. NCBI lineage: Eukaryota > Metazoa > Nematoda > Enoplea > Enoplida > Ironidae > Trissonchulus > Trissonchulus latispiculum. The sequence goes on along the minus strand of JASAND010019586.1, from coordinate 7,559 downwards.
GAGAACCTTTCGGAGTCCCCTTTTGACTAGGCCTACTAACCTTTCATAGGCACCCCCGTACCATGGAGATGCCTCCGGTAGAAATTTCCATTTCACGTGGTGATCTGAAAAGAAACGCTCTAGCTTTTCCAATGCCACAGATGGAACGCGGTCGCTCCACATGTGCCGTAACATATCTGATGCGCATTTGAAATATTTCGCGTTGTCGGATAGGAAGGATTCTGGGGTTCCTCTTCTAGAAATGAAGCGCTTAACGGCGTTCAGTGTTGATTCGGCGGTAGAATCTGGAACCAATTCCAGGTGGATAGCTCTAGTGGTGAAGCACGTAAATATGCAGATCCACTGCTTGGAGTAAGGCTCGCTCTTAGTAGACTTTACGTAGAGGGGCCCTATATAGTCTAGGCCGGTGTATGTGAACGCAGGCGCTTTTGTGAGCCTTTCCTTAGGCAAAGGACCCATCTTTGGCGGTTTAAGGGGGCCTCCTTCTACCTTTTGACAAATGATACAGGATTTTAGAACCTTCTTTACCTGTGCTAAGCCTTGTGGAATCCAGTACCTTTTCCTAATGCGTGCTAGGGTGGCTTTGGCTCCAAAATGATGTACCGCTTGATGAGCCTCTTGAATAATGAGTTTTGTGACGTAATTGTTCTTAGGCAGTAGGATCGGGAACTTTTCATCCTGGCTAATTGGGGCGTTGGTGAAACGGCCTCCACAGCGTAGTATATCATTAGACAGGAACAAGTCTAATTGTCTGATGCACTGATCAGTCTTATTGTGCCGCAGAAGTTCCTTTTGTGTGGTATAGACCTGTTGAGCTTGGAGGATCCAGTGACGTCTGGCAGATAGTTGTTCTTCAGTCGTTATATACAGTGAATCTGGAGTTGGTTTCTTCCTGCATCGTGTCAGAAAGCAGAAGCAGTAGCAGGTAACATGAAGCAGCCTTGTCAGGTCGAAGAACCTTTCCGGATCTATTCCCAGTGGACAGCAGCTGAGAACGGACTTCTCAGTATTGACGGAGTTGGCAACGGTCTGGTGTGAGGGAACCATCATCAAAATTGATGATTCGCATGGCATTTTGAAGTAAGTAACCCGCCACTTCTTCGGGTTTGAGGAAAGCCAGGTAGGACCTTTAAACCAAAATCCTTGAGGGTCGAGGCATTTTTGATATCTTTGTTGTTGAGCCCTCTAGTAGCTAGATCTGCCGGATTGTCTCGGGACGAGACGTGTCCAAACTCTGTAGTAGTGCTCTTTCTTATCAGTTCCACTCTTCTTGCAATGTACGGCTCTAGCGGCTTGTTGCTCGCGATCCATTGAAGAGCGATTTGGGAATCCGTGAATAGATATTTTCTCTCAATCGTCAGCTGGATTTGGGTTTCTATGAAAGACATGATTTTGGTTCCAATGGCGACAGCAAGTAGCTCCAATCTTGGCAATGTAGTGGTTGGTCTTAAAGGAGCAACTCTGCATTTGGCATATAATAGAGCAGCAGTTGGAGTGGGTTCGTGTTGGCATATGTAGACTGCTGCAGCATACGCCAGAGGACTAGCGTCTGTGAAACATACTAGCTTGCAAGGTAGAGTTAGATCTAGGTGGATGCGACGAGCTAGCTTCAGGGACGATGCTTCACGGATTGACTTCGAGACATCTTGCCATGTTTCAACGTCGGAGGCTGATATTTGCTCGTCCCATCCAATTTTGGCTTTCCAAAGTTGTTGTAGAAGAATCTTTCCTTTAATTGTAACAGGATTGAAATATCCAAGTGGGTCGAATAGCTTTGCTAAGTAGCATAGGATTTGGCGCTTCGTGGTGTCTTGGTGAAAGCTGTCAAGACCCTTCGCACTCAGTGTGTCATCCCGAGTGCTCCATTGTAGGCCGAGAACTTTGACTTCCGTATCAGCAACCCTGTCTGATTCTGGTAGAGATTGCACAAACCGTGCATCATTAGAGCTCCATTCTCTTAGATTCATTCCTGCCTTCGAAAATAAGCTTTTAGCTTGATGATAGATCATGGTAGCTTCTTCAGTTGTGGTTGCTGTTAGAAAGATGTTGTCCATATAGATGTTGGAGCAAATTTGGTTTGCCAGCTTTCCAGGATTCAGATCCAAGTGGTGGTTAATAGTGGCCCCGAGTAGGAATGGAGACGCCACGACTCCAAATGGAATGCGAGCAAATCTATATTCCTGGAGGTTGTTATTAAGACTTGGATTGGATGGATTTTTCAGCCATAGAAATCGGACGCTATCGCGATCCACCTCTTGAAGTCCTACTTGCAGAAATGCCTTTTCTATGTCTGATATTATGGCTATTTTAGGCAATCTGAAGCGTAGTATTAGGCCCACGAGATTTTGTAGATAGTTTTCTCCGACGTATATCAGATCATTTAAGGATGGCCCATTGTTAGGTGTTCTGGCACTTGCGTCGTATACGATACGGACTTTAGCTGTACGGCGGTCTGATTTTATGACGGGAAAGTGTGCAATGTAGTGTAGGACATGACCCGCTTTTGTTTCCGTTGTGACAGGTTCAATGACATTTTTCTTCAATTGGTCGGCTATGATTGCGTTGTAGGCTGTCAGATTCTTCGTATCATTAGCATTCGGAGCTAATGTCTTAAGTGTTGAATGCAAGCGTCTTTTAGCAGTTTCGTAGTTATCAGCGATTTCTGGGTATTGATCCTTCCATGGCCACCTGGCATAGTAGCGACCATTTTCCTGTAAGTCTGTGTCTTTGAATCGTTTGTAGAACTGGACCCTCTGAGTTCCTGATCCCTGGCCGTCATCTTCCAGACCTATGGATTCCATGTCCCAAAACCGTTGTAGATCAAACGCACTATCATGCGCTTCATTGCCATTTATATAAAACATCGGTATCGCAGGACATGGAACTAAGTTGCTGTTTCTAGGATTACTTCTTTGATGACGCTTAGACCAAGTTGTCCTGCTGTAGTCTGATTAATACACGAGAATCTGGCCCCAGTGTCAAGATATAGTTGAATTTGCATGGTTGTGTTTGTGTGTGGGTTTGTGGCTTTGCATGGAAATGAGGACATTACAATTTCATCTTGCTCTCCCGAATTGGCGAGATGAACTTGTAATGTGTTCGGATTATCTGATTGTGGTGCATTTTCTTCGTGTCGTTGTTCGATCTGTTCTGTTTGCTGACTTAGAAGGTGTTGGTTGGGAGTCTGTCTGTGACCCGTTGTCGTAGGTGTTGCCCTCTTGCGGCAAAGTGCAGAGTTGTGGGTGGTAGCCTTACAGTGATAGCAGCTGTTCCGCCCCTTGCATGTCTTCGATGTGTGGCCTATTCCCAGACATTTAAAGCAGCGGTTAGTTTGTTGTGCTTTCTCTACCCTTTGTTTAACATCGGTAACCTTCCTGCAATTATCACTGTAGTGACCCTGGAGACCACAGAAAATGCAAGTGTACTTGCTTGTTTTGTTCATACTTTTTGAGGCATTGGCTGATTGCAGAAAAGTAACCGTTGAGGGAGAGTAGGTGTTGGTTTCAGTTGTTGTGTCTGGTGGAACATCTGACTTTTTAAGATTTTTGTAGTGAATAGTGTCCTTGTTTTGCCATTTTAAGATTTTCTCCAAAGTGCTTAGAAATTCATCTAACGACCAATTTGTGAGATTAGTGTCTTTTAGCATGGCGATTTGGGATGCACTTTTATATAGATCAGTGGGTAGTTTCTCTAACAGAAGGGGTACATAAGCATTGAGAACTTCGGTCTCTACTCCTAGTCGGCTGAGGGATATGGAAATAGCACGAACTTCATCTATAAATTTTTCGAGATTGGATAGATTTGCTTTAACGGGTGGCATATTTCCTAATGCTTTCCAACTATCCATCTTTATGTCGTTAGTGTCACCATACGCTTTTTTCAGTGTAGTTATGACCTCTGGATAACGGTCTCCCTGTAGGCCGAAACCCTTGACCTTATCATAAGCTGTTCCCTTTAGACACTGTAATAGATAGTCCATTTTTTGTTTGTTATGGAGGTCTGTTCTTGAATTTATATTTACCTCAAAAGAGTCCCAAAAATTCGCCCATTCTAACCTGTTTCCAGAGAACTGTGGCAGTTGAAGCTTCGGCAGTGAGCTTGTCTTCATCTGAGGAGGGTTTCTTGTAAAACTTGAAGTTTCGGTTCCGGCTAAGATTCGAGCTGCATCTGGCTGACTGGAAGATTGACCGGAGTTGACTGCAAGCTGCTGAATCAGTAATCGCATTGTGGTCATGTCGTCTCTGCGCTGAGCTTCCATTCTTTCAACGTCCTTTCGCCGTCTTCTCTCGTCTTCTTGTCGTTGACTTTCTTGACGTTGGAGAAGTAGAAGTAGGGTTTGCATTGTATCAGACGGTTGCGAGGTGGCTGTCGAAGACGGAAGCTGCAGAGGTTCCGGTTGATGGGGTTGGGTAAGGGTAGGTGGGAGAGTCGAAAGCGACTCAACCAATCTTTGTGTTTCTGGGCTGGGAGGCGGGGAGTTGGAGGCTCGGTTGGCTTCGATACGGTTAGGAGGAGATTCAGAGATGTTGGCAGTGGCATGGTTCGGCGCAGTGGAAGATTCTCGTAGAAGGGCCACTTGTAGGGTCATTGGATTAACTTGGAAGACGTTGATCAGCTGATCCTTGGTGAAGACAGCATCTAAGAGTAAATGCTGAGGCAGAGTTAAAGGTGAACAGTTCGGACAATTCCAGCTAAATGGTTGGTTCAGTGTTCGAAGGGCTTCATAAAGACTGTCAGTCAGGGATCCTGGTGAATGCTTATTGATGCATAAGATGCACCACCAAATGCTGCAGTTGTCGCATTGAATGGACCCATTGAATGGTAGATTTTCGTGGCAAACTGCACACGGGGCATTGTCCAGATTGTCGTCCATGGGATACAGTAGTAGTAGAAAGCACAGAAATGGAAGATGATTGCAAGGTAGGAGCATAGAGTAGCTCTGCTACCAAAAAGATGTGGAAAGATTATAGTTCTCTATATAAAGATAATATAGGTAGCGGAATAGCGCATTAGAGATATAACATATGACTGGACTTCCTCAATACTTTCTTAACAATGACAAAGTTATAACAGTATTTCTCACATTTAGGATAGATACGAATTCTTTTGCAGAATCAGTCAGGTAAAAGCTTCAATCACAGTCAGGAGTATTTTCCGTTTCTTTTATATTTTCTACATTTGGAGACGTTAGCTATACGTCAACTCCTTTTCGAAATACCTTGAATCCTACACAGCTTCCCAAAGCAGAACTCTCAACGCATCAACGCAGTCATATCTCCAACTCTACTTCCCGTAATCAAGAACTCCTACAACAGTCTGGTTCATCCAAGAACGTTGCTTTGACTCTAACTTCAATTCGCTGCAGTTCAATGCCTTTATTTCGCAGCTCATAGCTCATGCTTGATTATACTTAAAAGTTCGATTTATATATAAAGTTCTGTTTAAAAACAAACACAGCTACATACTATTATTATCATATGACCGTTGTAATTATTGCTCTTGAATGCTTCTAGCAAAGCGATTCACATGCCAGATCACAAGAGCAAAACAACTCAAGATGTCGGACCAGGAGGTTCTACTTCAAGGCGGAAGCAGAGTAAATGTTTTCTCGAAAAACCGCCAACCATAAACAGTCATTTCTTTACCTTGTTCGTTTTGCATTGTCACAATTATAAACGGTAAATTAATGAAATGCCACGCAAGGCTGAACTTTGCTTGCTGCAGCGACATTATATCCATCGTTTTGTACAGCTTCGAAAACAGTCATTGGATATATACCCTTTACCTTTTTTACCTTTCCACGAAGCAAGCAGAACTAAACAGGATGCTTTCACTGTATAAGATAGAACATCATAACAACATAACAGTGAGTAGTTTAAATCTTTCCGTCAGTCCTTTGTTGTTTTGTCACCAAAAAGGTTAATATTTTACAGTTTACGACAGATTCTCACAGCCTGGCTATAAGCAATGGGCAGATTGTGCTGCACCGGATGACAGCAATCGTAATGAAGGAGCTGTTCCCTATCCGTAGACTTGATAAATAGGTCTGTCAGAATTTTGCCGTCACGGAGTTCTTCCGAAACGTCCAAGAAGTCCACCTTGGTTCCGCCGATGTCGACTTCCAGCTTAAATCTGAGAAGTAGGCAGTTGGCAAGACCCAAATACTGTTCTAACCCATTTCGGGGACCATGCCAGATAAAAATAGCATCAATGTACCGCCATCGCCGACACACCAAAGGAAAGCAAGCGAAAACAATTTACTTTCGAATTACTTTCGAAACCCCTGCCCAATAAAGATGTTAGCGTAGCTGTGAGCCATTTTGGTTCCAACTGCGGTACCATTGATCCGGGCATAGAAAAGTGAGGACTAATTCCATGAACTGCATGATCATCTCCATCGAATATATGGGGCTGTCTTTTGTCTACGTCTCTCTTTTCCGGCAGGCTTCGAGGCCTAGTCGATGTGGAATGTTTGTGTAGAGGCTGGAGACGTCTACGTATAGCGTCGTCGTCGACGTCCCCCGCATAAACTCATAATCAAACTCGACAATATAGGGATAAAGACAATGAAAAGCGTTCACCATCAATTGAATACCTTCTACTAAATCTAAATACAATTTTTTGTGTTCCTCACATATCACAGGCATCCCGCCCTCAGCCAAAACCACGATCAATTTATAATCTAGCCAAAAAATAGTTTCTTTTTATGGACATTTACTTATTATCGAAACTGAATTGCATTATAAATGGTTGATTCATTCAGAATGCTTAATTCTTCAATGACTTCACCAGGCGCTTAGCATTTAATTTAGAGCTGTAGCCGAAGCCACAAATCTTTTTAATTACCAAGGGAACGATTGTAATTAATTTCCGGACTAAATAAGCCGTTTTTGGACTGTGGCTTTTTGCTTTGCTCAGTTTCATTAGTCGCCTGTGCAAATCTGATTTAAACAATTATTCCCGTTAATTTAGCAGAGTCGGTTGTTCCATAACATTTTAGTAAATGCTTTTCGAAATTATGAAAAAATAGGTTGTTCAAAATTTAGTATTTTCCTGTGTTTATAACAAGTTTAGAATACCGTGAACTTATCCTTCCATTCGCTCGTTTAGACAAAAATGATCTGGTTAATTTTAACTCATTTAACGGCTGCCTTTTACACATTAATTCATTAATTTATTTATTATTTATTTTAAATTTATTTACAGAAATTTATGAGCATATATAGTTAAAATTTTCAGCCGAATTAACCCCACAAATGAGTATATTAACTCAACGTGCTTAACTTTTTCCCGGACGAAAAGGATTGGGTTAGTTTTAACTTTTTTAACTCTTTTAACTTGCTATGCTACAATATTCTAAGCTTTCTAAGCCACCATGAGCTCGGATTAGGATTACATCAGCTATCAGTTGCGCTTAAATCTACTCTGTGTTAACTAATATGTGCCGATAGATTCTAGATTCTAAATTCTTTCTTTTCTTTAATAGCAGAGCTTCCTGCCCGACACCTGCTTCAAATTAAATATTTATACAGTTTATAGCAATTTTGCTGCTAAGTTAA
>JASAND010019585.1:0-11503 GCA_030248195.1 Trissonchulus latispiculum | reverse complement strand
CCGTAAAATTTTCTTATACTCAGATTGAAGATTGTACTTATTCTCACAAAGAATTGGTACACCTGAAACGTAATTACGTAATAACCAGAGTAGATATTAAGTGGGCGCTTCCATTACCGGGACCGGCTCTCCTGCATTCAATTCTCAACCAATCTCTTTCAAATTTTCAGCAACGATAGTTGGTGCTAAGTACTAGTAATTTGCTGAGTTTGAAAAATTTATTGCTTGGCTTGCAACTTACACAAGAGGGATAATTTCAAATTTTCAAACTGGTGTCACTCATTAACGGCTAAATAAAAGTAGCTCAAATTTTGCACAAATCTATAAACTGACCTAATGCAGGGGCACTTTTTTCATTTTTTTGATTTGTGCAATTTTGAGTATTTTATAAATGTTCAAAAACTTTAGAAGTCGATATCTCACGGAATTTAAGGTTTAAACAAAAAATGAAAAAAGTGCCCCTGCGTACCTCCTTAATAAACGTACATGCAAAATTTGAGCAACTTTGGTCGAAGCATTTATGAGAAAGTTAAGTTGGAAAATTTCGCTCTAATTGCTTTTGTTTTGCACATATATTATGATTTTAATAAGTTGCGTAGTGCATTTTATAAAATAATAAACAAATCCAACACAAAAGCATCATGAAATATCCTTTAGAATTCATTTTCGAACTGTTAGTTTTTACTTTGCTAAACGAAATGAGAATGGTCAACGTAATTTGCCAATTATTCAACCGCCTGTAACTTTTGATTGAAACCACGGGCAGAAGTGATATGCACATCGTTGTAAAGCTCTTTTTATGCTCTTGTACATAGTGCACTCGAATTAATCTTTTGGGGCTTCAATAAAATTTCGATTTTCTAAGCCATAATGGCAGCTAGCCAAGCAGATGGTCTCAGTTACTGAAATTTTGTCAAAGCATGCCCCGCCAACCAAAGTAACTTCAGTTAAGATTTCTTTAAAATTGCGCAATCGGTCCAAATTTTACATCAATAATCCCGATAATGGAAGCGCCCCCTTAAGGGATTTCATCAAAATACACCTCGGACGTAAAATTACGTCCGAAATTATAGTTGCTTCTGAATAAAAGGGTCAAATTTAAGACATGTGCAAGACGTAAAATTACGTCCAAGGTGTTGTTTGCTTATCAGATAGATCTCAGAGAATTGAAGATATCTGTTTAATTGAAACAGTCACAGCGGCAGTAATTAGGTCAAATTAGCTAATTGCCATGCTTAGGAACCAGGCGCAAAATGTTGTGGGAGGGAACGTGTTAAAGTCTGACCAAAAAATGTAGGGAGCGAAATTGTTTTGTTTATGCTGAATTACCGGTACATTTTTGCTGCAGCAATGTATATATTTTCTGAACCGTCATGGCATGAACTTTCTTTTGGTTGAAAAAATTTTTTAAAAATTAAAATTCATCAAAAGAAGCCGATTTTTTAAGTTTTGAAAGATCAGCAGAAGCCAGAAACTAGCAGTTCGGTGGAAAATTAGCCCATGTCCCAAACATTTTGAATCCCGAATATCAGCTCATTTCGTCAAAAATTGCGATAGTTATTCAATTTTTTCGATTTTCAGAATTCTTTGATCTTTGCCGCTTTTCCAACTTTGACTGGCTATTACTCGCGACTCACTGAATGCAAAAATTTTTTAATTGGATTTTCCAGACCGCTTAGGTGTAAGCTTTCATGCGATATATGTGGTTTTTCAAAATTTGAAAATCGATTTTTTCAAAAAATACCACTTTTTGACCCAAAATTTCGACAATGCGAATCCAGTAAAAGTGGGTAAAGATAACATTATCATAAAGTTTAATCGGAGCTGAATCCAACGATATCAAGTTTTCGTGGCTACGGCTTAAACTGCCCCAGCAACGAATTTTTAAACAATTTCGCTTTTTAGCCGGTTTTTGGCTAGTTTACTCTATTTGCGGCAAATCAATGCACAATATAGCACAACTTGTCAGAAATCAGCTGAAATAGGAAATTGTTTAAAAATTTTGCTGGGGCAATCGAAGCCGTAGCCAAGAAAACTTTATATCGTTGGGTTCAGCTCAGATTAAACTGTATGATAATGTTATCTTTACCCACTTTTGCTGGATTCGCATTGTCGAAATTTTGGATCAAAAAGTGGTATTTTTCGAAAAAATCGATTTTCAAATTTTGAAAAACCACATACATCACATGAAAGCTAACACGTAAGCGGTCCTGAAAATCCAATTAAAAAATTTTTGCATTGAGTGAGTCGCGAGTAATAGCCAGTCAAAGTTGGAAAAGCGGCAAAGATCAAAGGTTTTTGAAAATCGAAAAAATTGAATAACTATCGCAATTCTTGAGGAAACGAGCTGATATTCGGAATTCAAAATGTTTGGGACATGTGCTAATTTTCCACCGAACGGCTAGTTCCTGACTTCTACTGATCTTTCAAAACTTAAAAAATCGGCTTCTTTTGACGAATTTTAATTAAAAAAATTTTTTTCAACCAAAAGAAAGTTCATGCCCTGACGGTTCAGAAAATATATACATTGCTGCAGCAAAAATGTACAGGTAATTCAGTACAAACAAAACAATTTCGCTCACTACATTTTTTGGTCAGACTTTAGTGAGGCATTAAAGTTATGTCTTAAAAGAATGAAAGCTTATTGCCATACTATTTCAAAATATAATCATGGCTGCAGTCCTTTCTGGATAATCGATACATTATGAGAGCAAAATAAAACTTGTAAATGCCCGTATAAACCGGTAGCCATAAACTAAACTGAACGCGTTATGTACGATACTTGCATTGCAAAACAGGAAAGGAAACACAATAGAAGATACTTTAAGTGACAGAAGTTCTTCTGTCACTGAACTACTTCGTAATAAAGCAGCACTGAAATAAAATCTAAGTGCGCGCAGGCGAAATTTTTAAAAAATTCAAACTGACCTCCCCTATGAAAATGCCTCCCCCCCCCGAAATCGGCCACCTCCCGGGATTTTGGACTTCCCCTTAATGAGGTCTACATTTTTTCCAGAAATTGTCAAATTTTCAAAGATTTATTAGAATTAGAATCAAAGATTTGTTAAAAATGGCTATTGTTAGCTTAAATCCTGGCATTTTTAAGATTTTTGTGTTTCACCATGCAAAATATATACGCCAAAACATACCATTTTTTGGCTCATTTTTGCAAAGAAATCTTCCCCCCCCCCCCCCCGAAAGTTTCTCCCACTACCCGGGCCCGGGGGGGGCGGGGGTGCCTCCCCCCGGGCAGCCCTCCCCCGGGAAACAGTCCCTAAAAATACACCCTGGGGGGTTACCCCCTCCCCCAATTTCCACCCCACACAAAACCGGCTGACCCCATCCACCTAATTTCGGTACCCCCCCTCCAACTTTTTCTCAAGTTCACCTGACCATAGGTGTCAAGGTACGCACCTGGGGGGTTATATAAACCATAGTTTTCCTGGAACTTTGGGTCTGGGGGGTAGATCTTGGCCAACCTCCGAAATTTGATGAGGGTATGGTATACCCGCCCCAATCCCCCCCCCCCAGAATTCGCACCTCAGAAATTTCGAAAAATGGCCCAAAAATGCAAAATTTTCTGTAATTTAGCCCTTTTTTTCATCAAAATAAGGCTTGTTTTTAATGTTTTAGGCGTTTTTGCACCGTTTTAAAGCGGTTTTAGGTCAAAATTTTAGAAAAATCGGGTCCAAAAATCGTTTTCGGGGGTCCGGGGGGGGGGTAGCCAAAAGTTGGGGGAGGGTAAGTCAAAAAATCTGGGAGGAGGGTAAAGTTGGTCGTAAATTTGGGGGGATTCCCCCCCTCCACAGGAAACTATGGGGTAAACTCCCCCACCCGATTTTTCAAAACCATCCCCAAAAATTATTTTTGGGGGCCCCACCAGCCATAGTTTCCCTAGGGGGGGGGGTTGGGGGGAGTATCCCCCCCCCCCCAAAATTTTCGACCAACTTTACCCCCCCCAGATTTTTTGACTATCCCTCCCCCCACTTTTGGTTACCCCCCCGAACCCCCCCAGCACTTTTTGGGGCCAAAAAGTTAGCTAAATTTTGCTAAAAAATGGTCATTTTTTGAAAATTTTTTCTCAAATTTTGGCTTAAAATCGGTTAAAAACGGTATAAAAACGCCTAAAACGATAAAAAACAAGCCTGTTTTCACGGAATATGCGTTAAAATACAGAAAATTTTGCTTTAGGGAGGCCATTTTTTAAATTTTCTGAGGTCCGAATTTTGGAGGGGGGTACTCCCCATCACATTTCGGGGGTCGACCAACAAATTTTCGAAGTTTTCCCCCCCCCCCAACCAAAATTTCCAGGGAAACTATGCCACCAGCCCTCCCCCCAACTGGGGGGGGGGAGTCGCGCCGGCGGCAGGGTGGGCATAATTGTACCACCTGTTTGGGTTGGGGGGTACAAGGTCCAAATTTGGCTCGGGGGACCCCACCAGAATCCGAAATTTGGGGGGGGAGGATCAGCGGTGCCTTTGGGGGGGGGTATCCCCCCCAAAAATTTTGACCAAATTTACCCCCCCCCCCCCAGATTTTTTGACTTGCCCTTTCCCAACTTTGGGCGACCCCTCCGATCCGAACCCCCCCCCAACGATTTTTGGACCCAAAAAGTTAGCTAAATTTGGTCGGAAAATGGTCATTTTTTGAAAAAAGTTCCTAAAATTTTGACCTAAAATCGCTTTAAAACGGTGCAAAAGCGCCTAAAACGTTAAGAACAAGCCTTATTTTGATGAAAAAAGGGCTAAATTACAGAAAATTTTGCATTTTTTGGCCATTTTTCGAAATTTCTGAGGTCCGAATTCTGGGGGGGGGCATAGTTTCCCTGGAACTTTTTTGGTCTGGGAGAGGGTGTAAATCTTGGAAGGTTGGTGGTCGACCCAAGAAAGGTGATGGGGGTACCCCCCCCCCCAGACTTCGACCGCAGAAATTTCGAAAAATGGGCAAAAAATGCAAAATTTTCTGTAATTTTGCCCTTTTTTCTTCAAAACAAGGCCTGTTTTCAACGGTTTAGGCGTTTTTGCACCGTTTCAAAGTAATTTTAGAAAATTTTTTAAAAAATGACCATTTTTTGGCCACATTTAGCTAACTTTTTGGGTCAAAAAATCGCTGGGGGGGGGTCCGGGGGTATAGCCGAAAGTTGGGGGAGGGTATCTCAATTCTGGGAGGGGGTAAAATTGGTCAAAAATTTTGGGGGGGAGTACCCCCCCCCCCAAAGGAAACTATGGGGGGGGGTTGGGGGGTACCCCCATCACATTCCGGAGGTCGGCCAAGATTCCCCCCCCTCCCAGACCCAAAGTTCCAGGAAAACTATGGGGAGGATCCCCCTAAACTGTACCCAAGTGTGTTTTAGCTAAAAATGCTCCTTTTTCGATGTACAGTGAGTACATTAAACGTACTCAAAAGCTTCTGTCAATAGTTTTCGTATGCGAAAATAAGGCTTGAAAATTGACAAATTTGTACGAAAATATGCCTAAATTAGCCCAGATTATGGTTATGGTTTATAATTATCTTTTAATTGCAATAAATAACCATCTTTAGTTGTTTATAGCTGGTTTATAGCCATTTTTTCGAATTTTTTTCAAAAATTTTCAGAAGTTGCAAAAATTTTTTTCAAAAATTTTGCATTTTTTGCTTGGTTTGAACCCAATTTTAGGAGGGGGGTTTCAGCTCTTCTTGGGGGGAGTAGTTGAGGTCTGGTAGGGGGACTGGGAGGGGGTCTGTCCTCTCCGTGAGGGGGGGTCTCACATGGGGCAAACTGTAGCCTGGTACACCTATGGCCTTGGGCGAGACCGAGATTTCACCTAGAACGAGATTAGCAATTTTAAGCAATTTTAACTTAATTTCCTCCAGTTTTAGAACATATATACGGATTCAGCACATCGTAGTGAATTTTCGTTACATTAATTTAAAATTTCGCTAAATCTGATGTTTTCAAAAAATTCCCGGTCTCCTCGGTCCGAGACTTTGGGTGAGCGAGACCGAGACCGAGACTTTTGGGTGACCGAGACCGAGACTGGTAAAGTCACGGCTTTTGGCGAGACCGAGACTCCCAACCCTGGCCGACGGCGCGAAAAATTGGCCAAGAATTGGGTGTTTCTAGGATAAATTTTACAAAAGTTTTCTAAAATGTTCAAATTGCTGGCTGAAAGTGTTCATTATTGCGAGAAGTACACGTTTTTAACCGTTTTATGTATTTTCCGACTCAATATTGAGCTTTTTTCGCCAGCACACGACACTTTTGACTGGGGGGCCGGGGGGGGGGAGGTTTGGGAGTACTCACAAAACTTTTGAGAACTTTAACCCCCACATTTTTGGACGTAGATATATATATATATATATATATATATACCTTCCCCACAGGTGTAACGGGGTTTTGGATGGTGGCCCCCCTTTTAACCCCCCCCCCTCCTAACCTCCCCAAAAAATTTATTTTTATGGGAAATATGTATAGCATTTTCAGCCATTGTTGTTACTGGCGAAAAAAGTGGGGATGAGTGTTTGAAAGTAGGGAGGAGGTTGCCGAAAGGGTGGTCGGAAAAATATGTCTATATATATGGGAAGAGAAGAGGGGGTAAGAAAAATTTTCGGAGGGGGGGTGGTCGCCGAAAAAATGGTTATTCGGACAAAAACTGCAAAAGTTTTTGCCTAATTAAGCGAATTTTAGCAATTTTTTCGCTGTTTTATCGTAATTTAACAAATTTCAAATTTTTGGCAAAAATCTCAAAATTCAAAAATTTGGTATAATATAGTTATTTGAAAATTTTTAGGAAGGGGGGCGCCGAACAGGGTATTTTGACCCCCGGAATTGACCTTCCCCCCCCCCCCCCCGAAAATGCATTCCCCCCCGAAATCGACCCCTCCCGGGATTTTTGCTTCCCCCCGGAATTTTTTGGAGGCCCAAATTTTTGCCAAAAATAGGCCAATTTTCAATAATTTTCCGGCTTCGCCGGAGATTTCGTAAAAATAGCTATTTTTAGCTTAAATCCTGGCATTTGTGAGCACTTTTTGAGTTTCACCATGCAAAATACCATTTTTTGGCTCATTTTTGCAAAAAATCTCCCCCCCCCCCCCCGGAAATTTCTCCCCCCCTCCCCCGGGCCCGGGGTCCCCCACCGGAAGCCCCCCCCCCGGAAAGAAATCCCTAAAAGATACCCTGGCCGAAAGGCCGAAAGGCCGATTTGGTGGTGGGTAGCTAACATTTTTAAGGAGGGTGGTCGGGGACCTGTCCATTTGAGAGGAGGAGCCCCCCTCCCCAAACACAACACCTGAACGTTTCTTCTTCTGTAGGAAAGAGAATGCTTTAAAACCATTAAAAATGTCAAAATATGCCTATTTTGAGCATTTTTGAAGCTTGTAGCTCGAAAATTTGATTTGCAGCATCAACATGCTCTGACTTATTTTTAGGCAAAAATTATGGGGGGAGCTTCATGGGGGGCCCCCCATCGATGGGGGGTCTGACCCAAAATGGGGGGCATATTTTGGAAAAAATTTCGAATTTTTGCGGGTTTTTCGTGTAAAAATGTGTAAAAATCGCTAAAAAATGAATAATTTTAAGTGGTTTTTAGGCCAAAATAGTGAAAATTTCGTTGAAAATCCGGCGAAGCCGGAAAATTTTTTGAAAATTAACGGGGTAAAAACAGTAAAATTTGGCAATTTTTGGGGTTATGGGGGGGGGGTCGGAATTTACATATGGGGGGGCATTTCATGGGGGGGGGATCGCCGAATGGGGGGCGGCCCCCCCCCAGTAAAAATAAGCCAGAATTGCTAGGTTTCATAAGTTTCAATGGTAAAAATGAAAATTTTCTAAAAACTTTGAAAAATGATGGGATATTGCAATTTTTACACAACTAACTTATTTCCGACGATATCATGCATATTATGGCCAGTTCCCTGCAGGTTTCATGCACAAACAGGTTAGTTGCAGCGGATTTGGCGTTTTGACCAAAAAATCGGGTTTTAAGCTTGCTGTGAGGTTACAAGGGGTGCCTAGGTAGTTTTTACACGCTGAAAACAGGTGAAACAGTGGTTAGAAATCCGGGCCATGTTTTCCCCCGTACCATGTTTTTTACCCAATTTGTGGGTAAAAAACATGGACAAATCATGTTACTGCCAAAGCTGAGTGAGGTATAAGAGAAGTTTGAATATATATACGATTGGATAGGTACTTGCCCACGGTACATAACGGTATACTAAAACCCATCCAAATCCAAACGAAGAAAAAGTTGGAGGCTTGCTTCCCTATTCATGTTCCCCCCTCCCTGGCCATATATATAATTGCAGAAGAGCATTTTAAATCGTGCCGTATAAGTTTCCTTCATTGGCAGTATAATTCACATCTGGTTGCGCTGTAGTAGAGTGCTGTTGACGTTACAGCACGTCTATAAATAGCTACAGATAAGTTGCAATCGTCTGAAATTTTACATATAACTGCAGAAGAGCATTAGAAATCGTGCCGTATAAGTTTCCTTCATTGGCAGTATAATTCGCATCTGGTTTGCGCTGCAGTAGAGTGCTGCTGACTTTACAGCACGGCCTATAAACAGCTACAGATAAGTTGAAATCGTTTCATATATATAAATTTTTAATCGGCAGCGATGTTGGCATCTGGCTGCGCTGCTGTACAGTACGGCCTAGTTATACGTATATATTGTAACAAGCTACAGATAACTTTCTGAGACTTTCTAAAATATTCTTGCCAGCGGTATATAGTGGATGAGGGTTTTTCTGCCAAAATGGAGAAGTGAGAAAATGGTACGTATATACTTCTCAAGCTTCTTTGTTCTGTGAGTTCGGTTGATTACTGGGGGAATTTTTAAAGTTTCTTTTACACAGCTTTAACATTTTCGCTTAAAGTTTACTGAGAACCTTAAAAATGAAATAGGACAAGAATACAAATGCTCTGATGAAGCATGTAAAATGCAGTATGGGTGACATTGTGTTTTAAGTGAACATGGGACTAGGTTTTAAGAGGTGGTGTTTCCTTTTGGGCACATATTGTTGGTTGACTGTACAAATCAAGATGAAATTTGATGAAACTTTCTAAAATAAGTTCTTTTAGCCTTTTAACACCCTCCGCTCAATCCCGCTTCAAAAATTCGGCGACTCCGCTCAGGGTGGCTTTCGCCGATTTCTGACAGTTAGACAGTTGCTGTACAGCCATTATTATATTCATTCGAAAGATTTTGTTGAGCTCTACTGTTTGCTTTTTGAAGCTGCTTTCTAGCTTTTCGCTATCGTGAGATATAGCAGTTTTCTTATTTTAGCGTTGAAAACTTGTCATTTTAACAGAAATAAAATAATCTGCTATATATTTCTTGAGCTACGCAAGCCGTAAAATTAAACTACGGGTGTCAATTTGAAGGTCTCGTCGAGGCCGATTATCCGTGACATTATAATCTTCTAACTGCTATCCCGTACGCTGCTATCATAAAAAATGTAGTTTTTGCAAAAACATGATCAAATTTTTTCCAGCGATTGTGGAGCATCTACTATGCAAGCTAGAGGGTTGCCACTTACCAGACGTGTTTCACACAAAAATAACCAGGGTCCTTTTTTAGTTGCCCCGATTGCTTTTTTCTAGCTAAAGTGGTGGCTTGCCAAAGTTCGGAAAAGTAGGCAAATTCCAGGTTGCGCATACATTTTTAGCTATTTTTTATAACGAAGAGCGGTTTCATAGTAAAAAGGGTCTCCAACTATTTGATAGTGGAATCGAATGATTTGGCCGACTGTTCACGAAAAAATTTACTTTAGTCGGCAAAATATCTGAACAAAATGAAACTACTTCGAAAATGCAGTAAAATAATTTTGGAGAACTAAAGTTAGTTTCACTGTATTCATTAGAAAGAGAAAATGTTAAGCTCCATTTCGATATAAAATGGCTTCTTAACCCCAAGGAATGAATGAGTAATAAGAGTTCAAAGTTGATGTCTCCAAAAGTAATCACCGCCTTAAAACGTTAATATGGGAGGGGTAGATTGTAAATGACAATAGGGCTAGAGCGTAAGATACGTAATTTTTTGTACTTTCTTATTCTCATTTTCGCAAACAATCCCCCCCCCCCCTGAGACGCCCCCTTCCCCAGGAAAAATACCCTGCTATATACTGGCTTATTTTCAATGGAAGAGGGGTGAGGGGGAACCGGATATATTTTCTCGGTGCCCATTCCATTGCTAAAGCAACTCAACTAATCCTAAACCCCAGAGAAATGCCTTGTTATTGTCGCTTTGTGCGAATATGTGTGATATACTGTACACAGTATTTTACAGGTATATATATAAACCTGCCAACTCCCCGTTTTTGGCCAAAAGAAAACCAAGATGGTAGATAATGCCTGATGTGTTATTTAAGTTTTTTTGCATTGTAACAATTTTATCTTCTTGAATGATGTCATCCAAGGGTTCTGGACGAATTCATAAATCAAAAGTTCATGAAAGCTCAAGTAGCATTAGTCTTACAGGTACGCAAATATGCAGTACGTACGGTTGTCTGTTTCGAGTTTGTTGCTATTACGTAGTATATTTGGAGCTTTCTAGTCTTTTATTGTAATCAACTTCACGGGATGGGATGCTATCCCATAATAATGAGGGCAACTAGTTTGTATGGTAATAATTATATAGGTAACTGGGCTTATTCTAGGGAATTTTTGTTGGGGGGGCCCTCGGGGGGCGAGTCATTCTTGGGGGGGCGAAAATTTTTAAAAATTTTTCTAAAACAAAAAAAATTCGTTTTTAGTGCAAAAATATCGCTTAAATAGGCAAAAATAGACTAAAAACCTCCGGCGAAGCCGGAAGGATTTCTGAGCGATTTTTTCCGGGCAAAAGTTGGTCCCAAAAGGGGCACCCACTTTTTTGGGAGGGGGAAGGGTGTTTATGGGGGGCCCACCCCCCCCCCCCACTGGAATAAGCCCAGGGTAATGTATATATATATATATATATATATATATATATATATATATATACATATATATATTGTAAAAATCAAGATATTACGTACACACATACAGTAGCGTAGCTACAAAAAATTTTCAAGAGAGGCGGGTTGGACCGAAGTCTGGGGGGGGAGGGGTAAAATTTTTATTTTTGTGCTCAACAATTGTATAAACAGTATATACATGCCACATTTTTATAAGGTTCTTTGCGTAAATCTGATGTATCCGAAAGCGGCATGCTAAAACCCAAAAACGGAGCCCCCCATAAGTTTGGAAAATTTTTCAATTTTGCCATTAAAACGCTATTGAAACATTGAAGTCTTTGCATTGTATACGTATATTAGGGGGAGCGCGTTAGCGCTCCCCCTAGAATAGGGAAAATTTGACGCAATGTGTATAATCTGGACATTGTTTGGCCTGGGGCCAGCGGAGGAGTGGACCGATCGGGCTGAAACTTGGTGTGTGAAGAGCCTGTGGGCAGGGGTACATGCTGTGAAAATTTCAGCCGGATCGACCGGGTAGATCTTGAGATATGAAAATTGGCCCCCCGCGCAGGTCGCGTTTCTCCTCTTT
>JASAND010019583.1:0-32077 GCA_030248195.1 Trissonchulus latispiculum | reverse complement strand
ATTTGAAGGTCACAGGAATTGACATGCCAGGCTGCCCAGAGGAGCCAGGTAAGCGTGGGTATAGACTTCGTGTGCCTCGTACACGATGTCTTGAATGTGGGGGAGGGGATCCATACCCTGAGTGCAACAGGTATGTTCCTTAGGGTTGGGGAAGTGGTACTCCGGCGTTAGGCGGGACAGATGAGACGGCGGTCCGCGCAAAAAGCCTACTCGGTCGGTAGCCTGGCTAGGCCAGGTAGGCATTTCGCGGACGACTTAGGGGTTTTGGGGAGCTGCAACGCGTCTCAAGCGGGCTACCCGCTTGCTACGCTGAAAGGGCTGGGATAGATTGAGCGCCGGGCTACCCAGCAACTCTATCTAATTTCTGGTGTCGGGAACTGGCACACCTGAGGGCGGAGGGGAAATAGGTTGGCTAAGCCGGGGGAGGCAGTCGAGACTGGGGGTGTCTGCACTGCCTGCGCCGCCGCTGCTGCCAGCACTGGGTAAGCAAACCCGGCGGGACCAGGTTGCTGGGTGGTTTGGGGAGAGGCGTGGTCCTCTTTGTATACCTGGGAATTAGTTGACCGGTACGATATGGTGGAGGCATGACTGTAGGTAGGGGATTGTGCCAATTCTAATGTCGCGAAGGGAGAATAAATTACTCAGGCCGAGAGGGGCAGTCGAGACTGGGGGTGTCTGCACTGCCTGCGCGGCCTGAGTTGCCTGGGCTTGGGATACTGTACCTTGTATCCCATTGTCGGGGTTGGCTGCGGGGAAAAGGGTGTCAGCCGGCGGAGTACCAGCTGGGCGGGACGGCGGTCTGCCGCCATCCGAAAAAACTGAACCGGGGCTAGGGACTGGGGGGTGGTCTGTGTACCGTATAATAGGGTTCACAAATAGAATTTCAGACACGGGGGGTCGGGACGGGGTCTCCGCGGACGGGCCCGCAGGAGACCGCTGGGGACCGGGTTCAGAAGTGGGCTGGGTATTGGGGAGGGTTTGAGAGCCGGGCTGCCCAGTCTCTCTTATAGGGGAGTTCTGGCTCATCGGTAGCACCGGGTTCCAAAAAGCTTGGTCAAGCTCGGGAAATTGGACAAAACTGTAGACGTCCAAGGGTTGAGGAGGATCAAGTCGTCGTATTCGGGGCCAATGGATCCTTCGCGGAAGTTAATGGAATTTCTCCGGCTCATATAAAAGCCAGAGAACAGCACCAAATTAAGCAGGGATCAACTTCAGTGCCCACTAATCTACTTCTATATAAAATAAGGCACCAAAATTGCACGGAAGCACCAGCTCTGAAACAAACAAAGAGCAGTGCATACACAGAAAGGTGAAGAAAAGAGTGTGCTGGGGTGAGAACAGTGTCAATATTTTGGAAGTGAACTACCGAAATGGTAGTTGTAGGGGGGGGGGACGAAAAACCCAGGGTAGGGGCAGGGGACAGGACTGGTTTTGGGAAAAGGCAAAAGGGACGAAGTTTGGAATTTCAACCCGAACGCGTTGAAATCCACCAAACAGGGTATGAGGATGGGCCGTGCCCCATTCGAGCTGATTGGCCTCATTTCGACCATCGGTCGAAATAACTAAAATCAGAAAAAGAACTGGACATGGTATACAGGTACATACGTAGGATCGGCCGGACCTTACGGTACGGTCCTAGGGTACGAGGTACTACTTACCTGCAGTTTTTGCCTGTACGTATGTAGCATACAAGCAAACCAAATAAACCGGAGGGGGGGGGAATAACCAGAAACTAGGGGGGGAAGCATACTATTTAATTATCATACATACCATGCATACAAAACATGTATACCTAGGAATCAAAAAGACATACGTATGTAGGACCCTAAAGGGGGAAATTTTGGTATTTATTAGTTTTCGTACGTAAAACTAATAAGGAATCGTAACGTGGAGGAAAAAGAGAAAAAATACGAAAAACCCCATTTTAGTTTAAATATAAATCGTAAAAGAAGAATAACAAAAGTAATATAAATCGTATAAGTATACAAAAATGTATAAATATACTAAGGAGAAAACCCCAATTTAGACTGAAAAGAGAGAAAACCCAAAAATTTGAAAAATAACATAGATAGAAGTAATTATACGTAGGGTCCTACAATTTTTGACCCTAGAAACATTTATACGAAAGTTAGACACATATACGTACATTTATACCACAAACAAACACACAAACAATCATACAAACAAAGGACCCTACTTACGTATTTATTTACTGACGCGTCAGATTAATTAAAGTGAGTGGTGTAGGCCTACATTAATAATGTACAAAGAGGAGGAGGGAAGGGACAATTAGATTAGGGGGAAAGGGACGGGTGAGTATACCATGTCGGGCAAGGCTAAGGGTCTAACACTCCAGACCCTTTTTGAGTTACCACGTAGCGTAACCCTAATAATAAAAAATATGGGGGAGTAGGGTCCTGACCAGCAGGACCCCAGAGTTATCCTACATAACTCTAAAAACAGTTTACAAACTTACCAAAATAAATCATTACGGGTTTTTCGTTTAGCGGTTTCTGGGCATGGGATTCGTAGATCATGGGGATAACGCATTAATAGGCTTGGGCAAGGGTGTCGTTTCGAGGGTAGCAACAACAAGATCCCAAGTGTTGCTGGTATTGGCCTGCCATGTGCTCAGGCAACTAGGCGGGCTGCAAGTGCCTGAGATTATCGGGGTTTGGATAAGGTTACCGGAAATGACACTGTTCGTTACGGTAATACTAAATTTATCGGCCAGTGCCCGTAACTCGTCTGGGGTAAGGAGTGATGTCTGCCCCATAGGGGTAGAAAGGGAATGGGACTTGGGGACTACGGACCAATCATATTTTTGCATAAGGTCATAACCAATAATAAAATCTTGGTACAGACCTTGGGCAACATGGAAGGGAAATAA
Organism: Trissonchulus latispiculum; assembly: GCA_030248195.1. Lineage (NCBI taxonomy): Eukaryota > Metazoa > Nematoda > Enoplea > Enoplida > Ironidae > Trissonchulus > Trissonchulus latispiculum. The sequence continues at coordinate 29,187 of JASAND010019583.1, read as the reverse complement.
ATATTTGTGCCCGTTGCACAAAAAGGGTATCTCGCATTTCCCCATTATGTCAAGGGACGTATCCTCCGCAGCTGTGGAGAATTTGGAAGCCGCAGAGGTATGAAGGGCAAGGGAGAGGGTACTGGAGGCATTTACGTGGTCGAAAAATGCCTTGGATATGTAGCAGGCATTCGCACCGGACTCCAAAAGGGCTAGGGCCTTCACACCAAAAATACTTACCAGCAGGTGGGGGCTTTTTTGGGAGGGCAGACGAGTACACTGGGACACGTAAAAAGGGGTAGTGTCAGTCAGGATTGCTTGGACGAGGTCACTGACGGGACCTGTCTGTTCATGGTCAGGAGGATCTTGAGCCTCAGCGTCCTCGGCTTCGAAGGATTGATTTTGGTCATTCAGGTTGTTGAGCGGAGTGGGGTTGGGTTGGGTCTCAGGGTCCTCAGCCTCCGAAACCTGAGCGAAGGCATTTTGGGTAGGGAAGGTAGTAGGAATGACCGCTGGGGTTGGCAGCTGAGGCTCATTTATAACAGCAGGGGTGGGACTTTCTGTTTGATGGGCCAGCTCTCCCAGGAGAGCAGTGGGTTTGGGCTGGGTCTCAGGGTCCTCAACCTCTAAAACCTGAGTTGAGGCATTTTGGGTAGTGAGGGTAGTAGGGGTAGCCGCTGGGGTTGGCGGCTGGGGCTCATTGGTAGTAATAGGAATTAGGCTTTCGGGTGGCAAGGTTAGCTCTCCCATAGATTGGGATCGCTGACAAAGGTGGGGTCGAGGGAGTCGTTTGGGTTTGGGCAAAGAGTCGCTTCTGGTGGGCTCGTGGGGTTGGCAGAGTTGACCGGACATGTCCAGCTCCTCCATGCACTGACGAATTCGGCCCAGAAGGTTCAACAGCAGGCTTTCGAATTCTTCGAATTTTTGGCGGGTAAGGTTCATGGTTGAGGAGAAGTCCCCAGGAGACTTCTCAACAGCTTTAGGGAGTTTTGGGTACGATTCCTGCTGATGATCCTCCACCGGGCTAAGCGACTCTCGGGGATCCTGGAACATGTCGCCCAATTCAAAGCACGGAGCCCACTGGTCGGGGCCAAAGGGATTAGTGGAAATAGCAATAGGGGAGGCGTGGTCGTGACGAGCACGCTTGGAATGTCGGGAAACTATTTTCCAGGAGTAGTTTCCTCTGTTCCGCATGGGGTGGGAGTTTCCGGGGGCATTGCGAGTGGAGGCCGTGGTAGGGGTAGCTGTAGTGGGACCATCCTGGTGATGCGAGGTACTGGGGAGGTGTTGCTGGCCCTCGCCAGTCAGCAACATCTCCCCAGGGCTTAGAATAAACTTAGGGGTGAGATGTGTACGTACTTTGTTAAATGTACGTACATGGTTTGTACGGGGTAAAATTTTGGGCGTCAACAGTGGATCAATTAGGGAGGGGATAGGTACTTGGATCTTGTTGGACGCTACGGGCTTCCCGTAGCATCCGCGAGGGGGAGTCCACTGCTGACGATTAAACCTTTCGCAACCTCGCAACACCAAGTTTTTCCTTGCTGGCTGGGGGCTACACTCCGGGTGGGTGGGTAGACAAGTCCGCGGCCTCCACTGACAAGTTCGTGTGCGTTTGGGCTCCAAAAATGAAAGGCGACGTTGGACAGGGTAAGGGGTTCGACCTCGTGGTCAAACAGGCTGGGGGGTTTCGTAGATTGGGAGAAGGGTGGGGATGGGGTATACTCCGTTAAACAAGAGGACACTGAGACCGTGGGGGACTGATGTGACTCCGGGTGATGGCCACTTGGTGAGAAATAGGGTAAGGGTTCGGGCTCCTCTGAGCTCCGATTGGCCGTCCGAGGGTTATCAGTCACTTCGTACGCGGGCGCCATATTAACTGGGTAGGGGTCAGACCGGGGGCGCACGTCGGGGCTTACTGACGGCGCCCCAGGTTGGCGTTTCCCTGGTTCTGGAAAAGGCCATCGGAAGTGGGTTGATGACTAACTTGAGGACTGGGTTGGGGTTGGAGGTCACTCAAGTCACCTCCTTGTTGGCAAAGGGGGGTCCGCGCTTGGGGTTGGGGGCTGGCCATCACCTTCGGACTCGCCAACATACGTAGGAATCCGGGGTGGTTGGGCCCCAGGTTGTCGACTGCGCGTATACGGGTGGGGCAGTATTGCCACCCGTGCCCCTCTTGGGTGCACCAGAAGCACAACCTGGGCCCATGAGTTCTGGAGTTGTGGTTACGAGGGTAAGAATTGGAATTATTTCGAATTCCATATGGGCGGGGTTTGATCTGATCATGGGGGCCTTGGGATGGTTTCGTTCCACTAGAGGCCGTAATGGATTTGGCATGGCGTTTCGTGGACGGGCAGGTTTGCACTACCAGGGCTTCCCTAGTAGGCAAATGGGGTTTAGGGTATCCGGGGGTATGGGGGGAATAATCATAAGAATACTCCAATGGGGTTTGATGGGGAGGGGGAGCCCATCCACGACACGCCGGGGCTTTGGGACAAAAACCCAGAGCGGGTTTTTTCTTGGGTTGGGGCTTTCCGGACAGATGTTCCAGGGGAGTGGGGTTGGGGGGTGGGGCTTCTTCGCTCGGGTCAGAACCGTCCAAGTGAACCGTGGGGTCATGACGGGAGGGGCTTCCCCTACCTCCGTCCTGGGGGTAGTCCGACGAGGGGTGTAGATCGTCCTCGGGACTCAATCCTGACCCGAGGCGGATGTGGACGGAAGATCCGTGCTGCCCAGAACTTCCGACCACGGCCCCAAGGTCAGGAGGGGGTAGGTCAGGAGATCGGTCATGACGGGAGGGGCTTCCCCTACCTCCGTCCTGGGGGTAGTCCGACGAGGGGTGCAGATCGTCCTCGGGACTCAGTCCTGACCCGAGGCGGATGTGGACGGAAGATCCGTGCTGCCCAGAACTTCCGACCACGGCCCCAAGGTCAGGAGGGGGTAGGTCAGGAGATCGGTCCACTCTGGGTTTGCTGTCAAAGGGGTCGTCTTCAGGGGGGCAATGATCCATTACAAACACGACACCAAAAAAAACACAACTCACCAAATTAGTTATATACGTATATCCTATTTTTGGGCAGGACCGGGGGGCGATGGGGATTTTCAGGGTAGGATATACGTATATAACTCAAAATCGGGGTTCTCCGGCCAGGGACACGAAACTCCAACTGTACGTACGTATTCCGGGACCAAGAGTCGGGGGTTGGGTCGAATCTTCAATTCGACCTGAAATTGTTGGGGTCTCGTCCGGGGAGTAGCAGCAATCCACCAGTTGGGAATTCAATCGTCCAACGGTACAGGGTTAGATTCCTGGCCGAGCCCCGGAGTCCAACGGAAAAATTTTTCCAAAATTTGTATTTCCCTCCCAAAAAATTTTCTGGGTGAGGGGGGACTGATTGGGGTAAATTTAGGGCGGGCAGGGAGTTGCTGGTATAGTGGGGTTGGATTATCACTTGGCGTGGTCCAGGTGATAATCTAGGGGTAAAGTTGGTCTGCCCAACTATAATAAATAATTTCCAAAAGGATGGGAAAAAAATAACACAGCACTTAAAAATTCACAAAAATAGGCACGATGATAAAATAAACACACCACTCGTCCGCAGAAAGGAAAACGGGACTAATAAAATTCACGGGGGATTGACAGGAAGTCAGGCGTCTGACTGGGACTTTAAGCGATGCGTGGGCGGCGCTTTAAAGGGCCCAAGCAAAGTCAGGCGCCTGATAAGGGCTCAAGCGATGCGGGGGCGGGCCAAAAAAGTTAACACAAAGGTTTGCAATTGGGAATGACGTCAATTGCAGACCTTTGTGAATCCACACGGGGGGAATGGGTATATCAGACCGGCGGATCCAGTCAAGGTAAGTAAAATAGGGAGGGGAGAAAATTATGTAGGGTTCTAAAAAGAATTTTTGGGCTAAGGAGGGGGCTAGAAAAATTAATTTAGGGGAGGGGGAAAAATAGGAAAAATATTTCAGGGGGGAAAATAAAAAGGGGAGAGCCTAGAGCTGGCAGCCTAATGTAAAATATGGGGGAGCTAGGGATTTTAACCGCTGAGCTCAAGCCCCAATTTTACAAGTGGAACTGTGCGCAAGACGCTGACCTGCGACTGCGGATGGAGATATTTAGTCCAGGCGGCTCTCTACCACCGACTTGCCTCGCCAAGGGGGAAATGGACACTTTTTGGGGGACGCCAACGGGGCGCCTAACAAAATTGGGGAGACACGCACACAAAAATAGGCTCAGTTATAAGTCAGCTCCGGGCTATTCCCAGAGCTCTACCTAGCTAAACCAAGAGATCAAACTAGTACAGCTTAGTAAGAAGAATTAAATAAAATAGTTAAAAGACAGCTGACGAGTTTATTGGGACAACACAGGGCAAGGATACGACAAGTGAGTCCGTCCGGCGGTATCCAGACAAGACTGGCAAGGTACAGCGGGCTACCCGCACAGCACACGGGAAAAGGACACAGAGAAAAGTACAGACAAAAAAAGGGGGAAGGGGACCAGCAACAAATAGGACAGCACAAAAATGCAACAAAATAGGGAGAGGGAGGTTAGCTAGCTAAGTTAGACCCCAGGGGGGGGGGGAAGGGAAAACGGGGGCAACCCCGCGAAGTTAGGTCGGAATGGGGAGGGAAAGGGTTAGAAGTCAATTAAGGGATAAGTAAAAAGTGGGGGGATTAGAGCAAAAGAAGGGGTTAGGGATTAAATTAAAAAGGGTTTTCAAAGAAAAAGGAAAAAAATAGAGACTTACGTTTTTAGGTGTAGACGGCCAAAAGGGTGGGGCCCCAATCTCAAGAACCGACCTCTCGCTGACTTCAAAATCTCCCAACTGACGAAAAGATGATGTAATCATTCAAGGAGAATTTTGTTATGCGTTGGGAACGGGAGGGTCTATCTTCGCTAAGCCAACAAGGATTGGAAATAAGTGCAATGTTAAATTTACGCTCAGAAATAACTGGTTTTAAATAATTTTCGAAAGATGAGCATAAAGTTAGCACTGCACAGTTTTTAGGGGAGGGGTTTACATACAAAATAATACATAATTATCGGACTTCCCAACAATTATAAAAATACAATATTTATGGGGAATTTGGGGGATTTTGGGGGAGTTTTAGGAAAAACAGCGAAAGTGGGAATTAGGAAAGGACTTGGAAGGGGGGTGATAACGGGGACGTTATTACCCACATTACACGTACATCATCGCTGAAACACTTAGAAACAACATGTATAGAATGTGGATATTAGAAGACGCATGGCTGTAATAGCCTGCAACTTGAAATAGTGAAAACGTATAGCACGGGAACTAAATTGAATTTGAACAAATCTTACCTACATGTAGTAATGTTTATGGAAACTAGTGATGTGGATCGGATCGGATCGGCAGCCAAAATCGCTTACCGATCCGATCCGGCAAATAACCGGCGATCCGATCCGATTCGATCCGATCCAGCCCCGGATCGGACCGATCCGATCCGATCCGACCATAATTTTAGTTTTCAATTGCAGACACTTGTAAGTAATGTAAGTATATGTTTTAATATCATTCGGAATTGGAGAAAAGAGGGAAAATCCGAAATCCCGGGTTTATTTACGGAAAATCTAAAATATTCAAGATTTATATACACAAAATTTGTTTTTGTGATCAGATAGATCTGGTTCCGCGGTATATTTTTGCACTTACAACCTTTTCAACCAAAGTGCACCCAATTTTCGGTTTTTCAAAATTTCTAGATTTTAAATATTTTAATGCTCACGATTATCATGTAATGCTCTTCACAATCTGAACACGCTTAATGATACAATCGTTTCCCAAAGTGCACTGGATTCCCAAATTCACGAAAACAAGATTATTCCGGATTTAAATGTTTTCCATCACTAACAGTTATGGGCCTATGGGTCTTGGCTCGGAAGGTCTTGACGAGCTGAACAACCTTTATAATACAACTACATCCCAGAAATGCGCCCTGTTCCAGGACCTCACAAAAACTTCCATTTATGAATAGTGGACTCGAGAAATTAGTACATTTTCAGGTATTGGTTCCAGCTCATATATAATTAGCTTTTAAATAATATCCTATCATTCAAATGCAAGTGCAAAAATATGCACCTGTAACAGCTCTGTTCGATCATGGATACAAAATTTGGAATGTGGTAAAATTTTGGAGAAATTAAAATTTTTAATAAATTAATAATTAATATTAAATATTAAATATTTTCCATGGCTTAATCCCGATACGTAGGTTGTTCGAAATCTCCAGTTCAGAACGATTCTAAAAATATTTATAGTTGGGGTTTCCTCTGAAGGCATATTTATATTATATATTTTATATGTATACTTTATAGTACACCTTAGCGTGCATTCACTGATTTATACGCACGCCGTGTGGGAAGCTCCTAGTGATGTTTCAGTCACTGAAACTGAAACTGAAACTAGGTTTCAGTCTCTATATGTTTCAGTTTCAGTCACTGAAACTGAAACTGAAACTGAAAGTATTTGGGAAAGTGGACTGAAACTGAAACTGAAACTGAAAAGATTTAAGTTGTCCGACTGAAACTTAAACTGAAACTAGTATAATCTGAAACCATTTCAGTCCCAGCATAAAACCTGAAGCTCTTCTTGCTCGCTGGAACTGAAACAGGTTTCAGTTCATGCTGAGACTGAAACTAGTTTCAGTCTCTGCGTAAGAAACGTCATTTCAGTCTCTGCGTATGCTTAAGCTCATTGAAAAGGCTATTGCAAATTTTCCCATAATAGTTTTTCTTGCGAAGGATGGAATGTATTCGTCCAATGTAAAGTCGACTCGCAAATACGTCCTTTCATAGGTTTCTTAGGGGGCGGGGATTAGTAGCCGGTCAATCGGCCCACCCCTAACTCCCTCTTCCTTCCATCCTTCATTGCCATGTACATGGTTCTAAGAAATACTTAATATCTGCTAGAATTATTGTTTATTTTGTTTTTTCTCTTGGTGGTTTGTTTGCAATGTTTTTTGGTTGGGAAATAAAATAATACTAATAATACTAATAATAATTTTAGCCATCATATTATATATTAGATAGCAGTATATATTACTTTTAGATAATTTACTGTCAGCTTATCAGATAAAACTAAAAAGTTGTGTTACAGTACGATTGCTTTAGGTATATAGTATTTAAAGCATACAATCTACGGCTTTAGAGGCAAAGCATTCAGTTACAGCAATAAACCATTATTTTCCTCGAAACCATTATATACATTTTGGACGGATGTATGCTTTGAAGCAAATCACCAAAGCTGTTTTAGCTATTTAATTAAAAAGAAAGTCAATGCAGCAAAGGAAGCAATTATTTCACAGCGGATCTTTTATTTTATTTGTCTTTACTAAGAAAATGATTGCATAACCAAGGAATTGCAAGTAAAATACATATGAGATGAAGTTTTATTTATAACTGATATAGAAGCTTGGATATAAAAATAAGACTGCGCTTCAACAATTTTAAATACCAAATACATTTGGAAACTGAAATTTTAATTTTTTGCTATGACTTCCTTTACTGAAACTATTTTAACACTCGGACTGAAACTGAAACTATTTTGCCTTGCCGACTGAAACTGAAACTGAAACTATTTTGCGTCACCGACTGAAACTGAAGCTGAAACTGAAATTATTTTGGGATGACGACTGAAACTGAAACTGAAACTGAAATTATTTTGGGATGACGACTGAAACTGAAACTGAAACTGAAATTATTTTTGGTATCCGACTGAAACTGAAACTGAAACTGAAAGTAGTTTAGGTTGCCGACTGAAACTGAAACTGAAACTGAAACTAAAATGGGCTACTGAAACAACACTAGAAGCTCCGAGTGTGGGGCACGAGTGCGCGAAGCGCACGAGTGCCACGCACGAGGACTTCCCATGCGACGTCCGCAGTAGAAACTAGTGAACAACGCTAAGGTTTGTTGTAAAGTACTTATACAACGATTCAACCTCTCCTTAATTGATGAAACCTTACTCATTTATGTTGCAGCAGACAGCTAAGTTCAAACAAATTTCAACATGATGAGGCAGCAACATTATTGCTTGCCATGGCTGGGAGGCCTACGTTTTGGTGTGCAGCAGAGCTGTCTAGGTTGGAGCTCTGCTGTACACACTGCTGTAGCATGCAGGCAAATGTATGCTACAGCAATTTAGATTAGGGATCGGCTTCCCAGCGTGCAGCGTGCGTATAACTCAGTACATGACTTTCTTCTTTTTTCTCATGTATGAGAAAAATTCATCCTGCACTGAGAGCTTTCGATTGATGTATAATATTACATATTTTGAAAAAAATGAAAAATCGCTGTTTTGTGAAATTCGGGGTCTGAGTTTCCCGATTCGTGCGCTGAAAAAACTGAACATAGCCGTCAGCATAATTTATGCTGCAAATAAATCCAAAGGCGTGAATCAGAGTTGGCTCCGGGTCCAAAATTTCAGACCCGGCCCGGACCCGAACCCGTTAGGCAAGACTCGGACCCGTCCAGACCCGGATCCGGGTACCCGGATCTAAAAAAGTTCCAGTTTGCATTTCAAACCTTCACTGCATTCTGAAATTTCACTGCAGTCTTAAATTTCACTGCAGCTTTATAATAGCCCAGTCATGAATAAAACCTGTAACAAGCTTTAGGTAAATTTATTTTACGCTTACGACAACTTTTGTCCTTAGATACCGCAGTTCCTCGTCATAGCTGCAATTTAAACCCAAAATTATATAGATTCCTGACCGTTCGTCGAGAGAATTTTTGGCGCAAGAATAAAATTTTCCTGCTTCCTATGTTTAACGCATGCACACCCCAACTTTGAGGTCAAATTACTCAACAGCAATAAGTGATCCGACCTTAATCTCAAAAACTCGTTAAAATATGCCAATCGGACAACAAAATATGTAAAAATGTGCGAAATCGAGATGGTCGAAAAAAGGGCCAAAAATGGACCCCCCCCCTTAAGTTTGAATTCGTTCTAAGACTGCACTAACATTTTAGAGGGAGCTTTTCCGCCAGCCCATATATGTACAACAGTCTGATGGGCGCAAACCTCGACCGTTTAGGTTCAACCTTCAACTCAGCTGAAAATAAATTCATGCAAAAATCATAAAGTAATACCTACACTGTATTCAAAGTATATCCATTAGATTGTATATCCTATTGAAAGGACATTTCATTTCAAAGCTCTAAGTTTACACATATTTGTGCAGTCTTTTGTGTTGGGTCGCATTGCGAATTGTTGTAAAGTACTGCAAGAACATTGTTGGTTGTTGGTCTTAAATGTGTACATTCACTGAACTGTGCAACTTTTATTCAGCGAGGTCGTTTCACGTATTTCTCGTAAACGCAGAACATCGTTTGTACTACAGACAGACGTTGTCGCAGTGCAATACGTTCATTGTAGAAATTTTGTAGGACTGTTTATTACAAGAAATGTGGTGGTCTCCAGGGATGGAAGCTGGGACATTCGTTATTTGGGCTGCGAACCTTCGGGTCAGTGTGAATCACTTTTCATTGGCCGATTTTGGTCACAGGATTTAGCCATATCGTCAATTCTAATTGCTATCGTTTACACATTTATTGCTAATTCTTCGTAATAGCTTTCTTTCTCAGTTTTTATGGTATAAATTTAGCTAGCTGTATAGGGAACCGTTACGTTACTGAAAACTTTTCTGCTAATTCGCTGCCTCACTTTTACATTAATTTGAATATGTTGCTCTGCAATCATTGAGATTTGCTGCTACTTTCCCTACCGTTTGATTGCGTGTATTCACGCATTGAAGGTTACGGTAAACGAACCCGATACCGTAAAACATGGATTTGTGCTAAAGTCTGACCAAAAAATGTAGAAAGCGAAATTGTTTGCTTTATATCTCGTAAACGCTTCAAGATAACTGCCATAAATTATATATTTTCTGAACCGGAATGATGAGATCTTTCTTCTCGTGAAAAATTTTTTTTGAAATTTCCCGTGCGATTTCAAAGGGTGCCGCTTTTATATGTCCAGAAGGATTGGTAAATGCTACACCCACGATTTTTTCAGGAAAATTTTCCCCTTGCCCGAATGTCCTACACACCAAATTTCAGCTGTGTTGGTTGAAAATTGCGTGAGTTATTCCATTTTTTAGATTTTCAAAATCCTTTGATCTTTGCCGCTTTTTCGACTTTGACTGGTTGTTACTCGCCACTCGCTCAACGAAAAAATTTTTTTGATTGGATTTTCAGGACCGCCTGGGTGTCCGCTTTCATCTGATATGCGTGGTATTTCAAAATTTGAAAGTCGATTTTTTCGAAAAATACCACTTTTTGACCCAAAATTCCGGCAAAGCGAATCCACCAAAAGTGAATAAAAATAACATAATCATAAAGTTCATTATGAGCTGAATCCAATGATATAAAGTTTTCGTGGCTACGACTTATATTGCGCCAGCAATGAATTTTTAAACATTTCCCTTATTTCAAGCTGGTTTTTGGCTTCCTTTGATGTTGCCGCCTAGATTTACCTGAACCAGCGTAAACTAGCAAAAACCAGCTGAAATAAGGAAAATGTTTAAAAATTCATTGCTGGCGCAATATAAGTCGTAGCCACGAAAACTTTATATCGTTGGATTCAGCTCATAATGAACTTTATGATTATGTTATTTTTATTCACTTTTGCTGGATTCGCTTTGCCGAAATTTTGGGTCAAAAAGTGGTATTTTTCGAAAAAATCGACTTTCAAATTTTGAAATACCACGTATATCAGATGAAAGCGGACACCCAGGCGGTCCTGAAAATCCAATCAAAAAAATTTTTTCGTTGAGCGAGTGGCGAGTAACAACCAGTCAAAGTCGAAAAAGCGGCAAAGATCAAAGGATTTTGAAAATCTAAAAAATGGAATAACTCACGCAATTTTCAACCAACAAAGCTGAAATTTGGTGTGTAGGACATTCGGGCAAGGGGAAAATTTTCCTGAAAAAATCGTGGTTGTAGCATTTACCAATCCTTCTGGACATATAAAAGCGGCACCCTTTGAAATCGCACGGGAAATTTCAAAAAACTTTTTTCACGAGAAGAAAGATCTCATCATTCCGGTTCAGAAAATATATAATTTATGGCAGTTATCTTGAAGCGTTTACGAGATATAAAGCAAACAATTTCGCTTTCTACATTTTTTGGTCAGACTTTAGTATGCTTTCGTAACGCAGTTGTCAGAGAGTGTGTCGAATGCTCACGAAAACGCGGGTTTAAATATTCGGACTTTGGGGATACATGGCTTTCCTTTTTTCATTTCTTTGGATGCTTGAATGATATGATTCCAAACAAACAAAGTGCAAAGATGATGCAGCAGTTTTTCTCCTGTCACCCGAGTCAGCTTTGTTTGCGATGATTCTTGCTAACCGTTTCGCTGGGTTGAATCCGTAAAGGGGGACTATCCAGTCGGCCTGCTTTTTGATACAGATATCTGTGAGTATTTGTGTGGTCAAAACTATCGGATGCTGAGATCTTAGCTGCCACCTAACCGTGCAGGCGTCGTTTTATGAGAGCTCGATCCTTCATGTTTCACAACTACCAACACAATTGATTCTATCACGATGGCATCATGATCTAACAAATGCGCCACATCTGTAGAAAGACGCTGCATCTTGTCGAATCTTATCTGCATCTAAGGAATTTATCTTCAAAGTTAAAGTTTTGCCAGCAATTAAAAATCTTTTAGCTAACGAAAAACGTAGGGGTACTTAAAAGCGAGGGCTGTACACAGCTAGATGGCAGCTAAGATCTCAGTATCCGATACTTTTACCAATGCTCTATGTCTGTTCCGAAAAGTAGGCCAATCGAACGAAGTCAGGGTAAATCGATTTTGGTACCCCTCACCCTCTTAATGTCGGAAGGTTGTGGTGATATCCGGAATTCAGGATCCGGCAAGTGTTTGAGATCATTCTTCCTAACTGCATTTTTGGGTTTAATGCGTTAATGCCGCAAGGCTGCAAGTGGTGATATTCGGCATTTTCCTCTGAAGTTGGTGCCAGATATTTCTTTTTTCCGACGTTTGCTTCCCTTACACTATAACCAGAATTAATTTTAGATCATTCCTCTTAACTGCTACTTTGGGTTTAACTGTTGGACTGTGCACAAGTGGTGGTTTGGGCAGCTTTCTTCCGTTTAGGCATACGCTCTATAGATGCGCTATGCTCTATGCAGAGTTGGAAGTGGACAAGATTTTCAGTGTCCACGTCCACGTCCGCCCGCACATGCCCGCATGTCCACGCTTTTAAATTGTGTCCACCAGTGCCCACGTTTCAAAACAAATTTTCTTTTAGTAATCCTCGTTTTAATTCTATATTATAGCTGGGATTTTTTAAAATTACACTTGCCTTTTTAGTGTTTTCTCTGGAAATTTACTTTTTTGCAGTATGAACACGTTTTTATGGGGGTTTGTAGCATTTAATACCATATGTAGTACATTGTGTTCGTCTGTTCCGGAGAAAGAAACAACATGTATTGTTTTTCGCCTCGCACACAATGATATTTCGTCCAAAATACTTAACGTCAATATTAAACATAAATATCTTGCGCAAATGTCCAATGGCGGGAGATCTGGGGAGCGGGGTCTTCCAGACGTTGAGAATTTTCAAAAATTCCTATAAGTCAGGTCAGAAAACCTGTACTTTTCCAAAGTAAGAAGATATTTGTACACTCAAAATTGGTAGAGATAAAAAATGTACATTAGAAGCCAAAACACATGTCTAAAATTACGAGTATGTATTTAAAATATATTTTTTAGAATTTAAAAATGTAATGGTTAATGATTGCTCCAAGAAACGCTGGTATTGGCAACGCTGAGTCAAAATCAAACAGAAATAAAATACACATGAATGAAATCATTGCGCTGAAGGCGCAAAAATTTTTTCGAAATAACTTTAAACTTCACAAAAATGAATAAGAATTTGGTTCTTCAGCTAAAAATTTAGTGTTTTTAAATTTTTTGTACTTTTAAAAAGTGCCAAAAATACGAAAGTTAGATTTTCAATAAAACTTGAAACTCGAAAGGAACTCGAAAATCAATTTTCGCTGTTATCTCTTAAGGTACTGGTTTCCTTTCGGGTGTTTTTGACTCACACGGCTTTAATCCTTTATGTAAATAGCTGAAACTTTCGAAATTACCTCTTTCCGTACTCTTTAACATTTTGGGACCAGTCCCGCATTTTTAGCTGAAAAGATAAAAAATTTCTGATTTTTGCCACTATTCTCTCAGTACGTTGTCGATACACCGGATTGATTGTTATGGCTGAAAGAGGACACCGAAATGAGCATTTTTGCTTTTACAACCTTTGAGCTATCTCCAGTGGTTAAGTCAGTATAAGCGAAAAACTATTTTTAGGTAAAAATAGCCATTTTCGAGGAAATCAGTTTTTCAAAATTACTGCCAAATCTGACGGACAATTTTGATCAATTTATACTCAGTCGATACACACTCCAATTGCACATTCTATCAATGCTTATTAGCTGGAGTTGGCAGCTTTAAGCAGGAGGTTTGGCCGAAAAGCCATTTTGGCAAAACTTCGATTATTTTGTTTAAAACATCGATTTCTCAAAACCTACTCGACGGATTCCGGAGATTTTTGGCAGAGTGGAACTTCTGCGGTGGGACGCATTTCTTCGTTTTGGCTAAAACGAAACGAGTAACATGAAAACTCGATTCTAAATTGCGAAATTTCGTGTTACCGTGCATTTGGCGGAATTTCTCGACAATTAAGACCCGCTGAACCAGATACAAAAAATCTTCCTCGGCCCATATTTCCTTCTTATCATGGCACAAAAAGAACTTTTGGCCGATTCTACAGTTTTGAGAAAAGTTTTGCTATTTTTTGCTAATTCTGCTAGTTTCGTAAAATCATGTGAATTTCCTGATTATAAGCTTTAAAAGGATATATAAAACTCTTTCCAACTCCCAAAATTGCGAAAGTTATGGCGTTTTAAAAAATCTCCATAAGACACTGCATAAAAAAATGATACCAGCACTTTAAACTGTAAGGAATCTATATATACATTCAAGAGCAAAGTTGTAGGCCTTGGTGAGAGGATTCGAATGACTATAAGTTTGGCCGGTAGGGTGGCCGCAGTGGAAGTTATGGGCGGATTTATCTAATTTGATTTCTCTAAAACGCAAATGTTTTATAGGCTAAAGATGTAACTGTAGTAAATTTGAATAAATTTCAACGACAATTGCGCTTTTAAAGCCAAAAAACACACGAACCCGAACCAGCACCTTAAGCATTGTAATTATTTTGAAAAAATTTGTTCATTATGGTTCCTTTTCCCAGCAAGCATCAATTACGTAATATAGTATCACACCAACTCCTGCAGGGAGTCGGCTATAGTATTAAAGCGATTTAAAAAGAAATGGGGTCAGCAAAACTAAAAAGTCACGTAAAATGATGTCAGCTCAATAAAATATAACAATGGAAAACTAAAAATAGCCAACATAAAAACGATTATACAAAGCTAGGTTGAATTTTAATGCTTTTTATAAAAAACGGGTGACGAAAATTTTGTCCACGTTTGTCCACGTTTGTCCACGTGGACAAACCTTCTGTCCATGTCCACTGGACCCGCGGGTACCCGCGGGTACCCGCGTCCACCTTCCAACTCTGGCTCTATGCGCTCTATCTATACAATGAGGAAGACTTATATAATTTCCGCAGTCTAACTATAAAACTAACTTTGGGGTCGGGCACACAAACGAGAAGGCTGCACTTACTGCAATCAGCTTGAGGGCAGTAAGATCATATTGACCACACCAAAGCTTTATACCTGTTCCTAAATCAATCTGACAAGGTCGTGGCAAGCGTTTAGTAGTTTAGTTTAGTTTAGTTAAGACGGGTACGCAAGGATTTCCCATTTAGTTAATACTTCGCAGCTTTGCAACTATGTAAGATGCAGTTTTAATGAGTTCAAAGTGAGATGAGAGTAATGAAGTGCTCCAGTACTCCAATACTCCAGTAAATGATCTAAAGTCTGACCAATAAATGTAGAAAGCGAAACTGTTGTCTTTATATCTCAAAAGTGCTTCAAGATAGCTATACCCTAAAGTATATATTTTCGGAACCTTGATGAGGTCAATCTTTCCGTGAAAACGAGTTTTTGACATTTTGCGTGCGATTTCAAAGAGTGCCGCTTTTTATGTCCATAAGCATTGCTAAGCGCTACTACCACGAGTTTTTCAGGAAAAGTTTATCGTTATCCGAGTGTCCTACACACCAAATTCTAAATTTTTGTTTAAAAAAGCGTGAGTTATTCCATTTCCCCGATTTTCACAATCCTTTGATCTTTTCGCTTCTTCGACTTGGACTGGCTATTACTCACGACTCGTTGCTTTGACCTTTGATCATAAGCCTTAGCCTAAGCCTGTACCTGAAAAAGCAAGAACCAGCTGACATAAAGGAAATTGTTTAAAATTTCATTGCTGGCGCAATGTAAGTCGTAGCCACAAAAACTTTTTATTGTTGGATTCAGCTCAGAAAGCTCCATGTTGGTTTTACTCACTTTTGCTGGATTCGCTTTGCCGAGATTTTGGGCCAAAGTGGCATTTTCTGAAAAAATCGATTTTCCAATTTTTGAATAAAACATTCCGTATATCAGGTAAAAGCGGACGCCTAGGCGGTCCTGAAAATCTAATCAAAAATATTTCTATTGATCCATTTTTCCATTCCACTAACCAGTCAACGTCGAAAGCGCCAAATATCAAAGGAATTTGAAAACCAAAAAACGTAAAAACTCTGACTACCAAAAAATAAGATTTGCTGTGTAGGAGTTTCGGGCAAGGAGAAAATGTGTAATGGAATTAATAAAACAAGATATTAAAAGTAACCTAAGAGTGGCTTTAAAAGAAGTTTCAAAATAATCAGATCATCGGAACGAATTCTCATGCTAGGAATTGGAAAGAAGAGTGAAGGTTATCATCAAAGAAGTAATTGTCGAATAGTGTCCAAGCAATAATTGTACAGATTATTATGTTTGTCTAGCTAGAGTTGCCAGTATTCAGTAGAAATCAGGAAATTCACCAATAGGGTTCAAGGTCCACATTCAATGACGACATTAATACTAGTTCTAAACACGATTTTAAGTCTAATTAAGTCTTAGTAATGCGTGACTACTAATGATACTAATCCAGGAAAGGTGGAAGAAGGGTACTTCAGTCCTAACCCCTTCGGCTTACCATCCCTTCAGCAAATGGAGTTGTTACTCCCACACGAAGATAACAGTCGACAACTAAACTAAGTTTAGGTGAATTGGTGAGTATCGCCCATAGTAGTCAAGTATAGCCCTCCCTGTAAAGATAATTTAGTTACTAATGCACGTATGCTAGTCAGCAGGAAGTTATAAACCTGAAACACAAAGTTTATGTGTATAATTAAGGCGAAAATCAGTCATAAAATTGCCTATAAAATGAAAATTGGCATTAAAAATAGCAAATATTGGAAGATGGTTCATTATTAGGTACAAAATAGCTAAGTACGTAGTTAGATAGGGTTAATTAGTAATAATTAAGTGTTTATTAGGTAATAATTGGTTAATTCTATAATTTTTGGCCGAAAATTGACTTGGGCTTATGTGAAAGAGAATTTGATTCTGATTCCGAAAACCCAAACCCGACTTTTCAACTCCCAATAATAAGAAAGTTATAAAAGAAAATGTTTTTGTAAGATTACTTTTTGTGTCGTAATCTTACCACTCCAAAAAGGAGTGTTCTAAAATTGGTTTTCTTCTTAGTTTGACTTAAGTCAAACCTTTTCCTTTTCCATTGTCTGGGAGGTTGTCTACCTCCCAGACTACACCTGAGTCAGGTGTTGTTCCCCTTTCCCTCTTTCTTTTCTTTCCCTCTGCTAGGCCTCTTTCTTCTGGGCCTAGCAGTTGTCCTCGCTTGAACTTTTGGCCGAGGACAAGGCCAACAAAGAAATAGGAAAGGAAATAGTAGGATAAGCCCAAGAGCTTTTCTCCAACTTCTAAGAAGTTGTTCCCCTAACCCAAACGATCCATGGATCCCCAATTTGCTGACTAAATTGTTCACCTTACTATTTAGTACTAGCTGGGCCCTCCCGTTTATACCCCACTCTATCCCCTCGCCTTTTAACTCTATGATAAAAATTGCTAACAAAACATCATTTCCCACCGCCCGCCACAAACTCCCCTTAGGAATGATTATCCTCCCCTGCCGCCGCCTTCGGAACGGCTGAAAATAGACTCATACTTTTAAAAACCCCATTAAAATAAAATAAATATATCACTTAATAACAAATTTTACCCCCCCCTACTGCCCCCCTCATTACAATTCTTACCACCAAAAAACTTACTACCTGCCTGCCCCCCTTCCCCCCCCCTGCTGGGGGCTTTCCTGTACAATAATTTTTTGCCTGTTCCGCCCCGGTAAAACATCTACTGAGTTATTGAAATATAATCCTTTAAATTATAGCGAACCTATAAACCTAAAACTAATAAGAGGCAATAATACTAGGGATATAAAATACAAATATAGAAATACCGTACAATGTATACGTAACAGTGTAAGTTCGAGAGACGTACAGTGTCTCTGAATTTATGAGGAAAATTATTTAAATCGAATTGAAATATGAATCCTATAAATTTGAATCAATCGAAAATTACAAAAGAAAACTCTTTAAGAATTTCTTTCAAGAAAAATTTTGAATAAAAGGACTTTCAACAAATTAACCGGGCCAAGCAAACGACATACTAATCATCGGAGTTTACCCCCTCTTTCGAAAATTAACTTGGGACAGGGAGGGTTGGACAAATAATCAGGAGTTGTTGGGGTTGGTGTAGGGGTGTCTACCCCCTCTTTGAAAATTTAAAGAAGCAAGCCTTCTTGTCGGACACCGGACAGCAGCGGAGGTGGGGGCCGACCCCCAAGGATGGAAGTATTCCCGCATTTGTAGACATCACCGCAGGTGCATCGGCACACCAATTTGTTATAAATTCTGACCGAATTTCGTCTGACGACAATAATGGGTGGTGTATTCCTTGCATGTTTATTTCATTAGTAGAAAATAACAAGTCCCAGTGAAAACGTTTCATGAAATCAGTTCCTATTAAAATCTCACGAGAAAAGTTAGGAGCCATATGAAAAAACCACCCATATTCTTTACGCCCCACCGTGAAAGTTATAAAAACTTTGGCAGTAATGTTTAACGGCGTGTCGTTAGATGCCACTGCGGTGATGGGATCCTTTTTCTGAAATCGAACATTGGCGCCCCCCTTCAATATTCTCTTAACTGTCCGGGGACTGACAATGGATATTGCTGCTCCGGAATCAATAATAGACAAAATTTTGGTCCCCCCGGAGGTGACGACTATGGCTGGGATACTATCTGCTGCTACCGGTACTTGCTCGGATTGAATTTCGGTGGGCCCTCCCGGCGTTACTGCCTCTGATGTCAGATCTGCTAGTTGGGGTTTTTCTGGCCCCTGCGGTGCCGTTGGACTGACAGCTTCCTCAGTTTCTGTCCCTACAGAAACATGTTCGGGCCGGTGGCAGCAAGGGGCAGTCGCACCCCCGAATATGGGAGAAAACCCCGCGGTCCATGAGGGAGGTGATTGTTTTTCGACAAATGAAATAGAGTTGTATTCCGACTGATTTGGACATAGGCACTTCAGTAAAGTTGACATTTCCTGCATTTGATTTAAAAGAGCATGATAATATTGTTGCATAAAATCAAAAGTATCCCTTTGTATAGCCCACAAGGTAGTAAAATTATGAACCACTTTTGAAAAAACATTTGACAGTTGGGCCTCTATCATAGTTAAATCAAAATGTTGAAAATTTGATGAACCAACTGACTCAGGCGGATCGGAGCCAAATACGGTAGGGTCCACCCCCCCTTTTGAAGCTTCGCCACCAGCCAGATCAGAAACCACTCCGACTTGAAATTGAGTCAGAATTTGATGAACTTGCTCGGCAGTAGCTCCATGTGAAGCCGGAGCCGCCCTCCTAGGAGCAGAACGTGCAGCAGGAGCTGAAACCCCCGAATCCGAGGTTCGTACAAAATTTTGAGAGAGTTCCGGAACACCTGCATTTTGGATGTGTACTGTACGTTGGTATGGGGCCGGGGTTGTAGTAGTCGGAGCTGAAATTGGCTTTGGTTGAGAATTTTGTCCCGACGCGTTTTAGGACCGGGCACGGGTAAAATTTGTTACTTCAATGTGATATATTTATTTTACTTTTGCAGGGGGGTTCTTAAAAGTATGAGCCTATTTTCATGTCTGTTTTCCAAGAAGTGTTCCCTTGGGCCGATCATGGCGCCTAGGTCGGTTCAGGACATAATCAATTTCCAATCGAAATTATAGGGCAAATTTTGCATGCTAATCCAACGGGTGAACGCTGTGGGGGCCCACTTAGATGTTTATTGTTAGCAATTCTATGTCTCTAAAAAGGTTTAAAATTTTGTGCCGAGGTCGGCACAGTCGAAAATGAAACTGGACTGGGGTGGTTACTACTTCGTGTGCAGAAAGCCCTATCCAAGCCATTTTTAAAAATTGTAATATGAACAATTTTAGTTCAGTAAATCTTGACCTAGGCCGTTTTTTTCACTTTTACCCTGCATTCTGTTCACCTGGTTTTACTGTGCCGACCTCGGCACAACCTCAATGTTCACTCCGTCCACCGATCTGTCAGGCACGTGCTGCGATTAGGCATGTTGTGTTCACACGTACACATATTAACGCTGCTTTAATTATTCTCTAGTTTTAACATATAATTTTACTAATTTTGTGACTAATTATTTTTGTTTTGTGTTTTAGGTTCTTATTCCTTTGGGTCCCGGTACCGGTCAAACCCCAGCTTTGTGGTATATGCTTTCTGTTTTTTGTATTGCTTGAACGGTGGGGGTTGAAAATTTTCTGTTCGGTTATCTAAAACCTTTGCTAATTTGAGAAAAATATTTTTGCTTGCCTTGGAGAAACTTCTTTTCTTTTTCTTTTTCATGTCGTTCTATACATTTTGGATGAAAATTAAATTTCTTGAAAAGCTCATTTTATCAACAGCGTGCTTGCATGTTTACGTTTTTCACTTTTTATTTCTTTGTAGCACACTTAACAGCTTGCATAAATATTTCTTGAACAAAATTTCATTGTAACTCTTTCTGATTAAATTATCTTTATCTCTGATTTAATGGATCAAAATCATTGTCTTTCTCTATTCGATGCAAAATTCAAACTTGATTCTTCTCATTTACTTGAATTGCAGTCTTAAAAAATTCTTAGAACCAAATATACCTCTAATTTATTTTTCATTGGATGCGCCTCTCATACTTTGTATTTTATCATTTATATAATGCTTTTTATCTGTCTGTAGGCAATAGTACTGGGGTATAAATAACACCGTGCCGCACCTCGGCGGGTCCGTGGCTGCTCGTCGCCTGCGCTATCCCCATAGGGAAGGTAACGGTGGGCGGTCAGCCCCGGACCGGCAATTTTGACTCTTGAGAATTATTTTCCGCTTTCTCTGATTTGGCGTCTCCTACGGTGCCTGCGTTTTCCCCATAGGGAAAATAACGGTTCCGTCGGTTTCTGCCTACACTCTCTAAATTAATCGGGCCTCATATATATGTATTGCGGGCTTTTGCCCAAGTATTTTTGTTTGTTACTGTTAGGCATCGTGCCTATATGCTTATCCATCTATATACATGCCGTATATTATTCCATTTTTGTTTGGTTGCTCTGTTATATACTTACTGTCCCCCTTCCCTCCCCCCTTGTCCCTATCGACGGCGAGTGTTCCCCTGTTGTACTGGTTGTTTGTTTGCTATTGTATTGCCCTCATATGTGATACGGGTTGGCCCCTATGACTACATCTGGTTTGGATGGGCCTGGTTCGGTGTTTGGAAGGCTGGCGGCGATGGTCTTGGTTGAGCGGGCGCTTGATGCCGAGGGGCATCCGCCCAGTGGTCCGGAGGTCTTGGTCCGGTGATACGGTATGGGACTTTTCCCAAGGTGCTTGGAACCTGAAATCTCTCCCGCAGCTTGGAGCCATTTATGATTATTTTGAACTGTTTGAGTCAATTTTGTGATGATTGTTGTGAACCCGGTTGTATGTCCCCCTACCTCGTCCGTCCCCCCTCCCCCTTTCCCCTTTTTGCTAATTGTTATTTCACTGCTTATATTTTCTATGTCCTATACAGATTTAGCATTAACCGTGGTTGGGTGGGGTCTTTGGTCATTGTTCGGGGTCTCTTCTCCGGGGGTAAAATTTCTTAAATTAATTTCTAAATCTCGCTTTCTCGTTTCTATTTTTCCGAGATCTCATTTCCGGGTGGGGTGGTTCCCTCTAGCTCAGCTTGGCTGTTCTATACGTGCTGTATGTTACTCTATTCTCTTAAATTTTTCGGGTCTTTGTTTCTCTTAACGTCGTGTTTGCTTCACTTTTCTCTCTAAAAATAGTCACGGGTATACTTTATTTCAAAATTTTTCTACGTTTTTACTGCCATCGTTCGCCTTATTTTTGCCATGTCTATTCCATGCAGCTATGCCATTCCTGCTTTATCTTCTGTGCGTTACAATTTTGTGGCATTTATTAAAGATTCTATCTTATTTTTGTATGTTGGGGCAGACAGGTGCTCGAGGAGAGACCTTTTTTTTTAGTTGAAATACTCTCCTTCTTGTTCTATCTCGCTCCTTTGGAGCATTTGAAATTGAGTCTCTCCTCGAGTCTCGTTGCCTTCCCCCTGTATGATCTGACTTCGTGTATGTGAACCTTTTCTACAATTATTTCTATATTTCCATAATTGAAATTTTCCATTCTTACTTTTCGAGCGCTCTTGTTGGCACTCGCTTTTGTTTATATCATTTCTATATATTCTATTATAAATTTATATCTTCGGATTATGTCCTGTTTTGTAATGTGCGCTCTAGTCGCGGCTGAAGGGCTTGTCCCACTTTTCTTTGTATTTGTATGTCGGCAAAGTCCGTTATATGTTGAATGTACCCCCGGTATGTTCCGGCGTAGTTTTACCTGTGTCTCGGAATCCCCTAATATGTGTATAAGTGTGGGGCCCGAGTAGTGTTCCCGAGAAGTGCACCTCGAGGATCACGAAACTTTTTATCTTTTTCCCATTTTTCTAAAACGCATTTTATCTATACTAGTAGCTACGGTACGTAGGCTAACGCAATTTTAGTACTAACCTATGTGCCTGGAGGCCGCGGCGAGGGCGCGCGTTTCAAAAGAGGGGGTAATCTGTAGAATATTTCCTTGATTTCATTCTAAAATTATGCAAAAGTGAGTGCTGACTTTATGCAAATCAACCAAAATTACTCTTCTGTGTAAAGTCCAAGGCAGGACTTAGCTAATTTTCAAATTCTTCAAAAACGAGCGCTCAACCTTTCAGTCTTGACTTGGAATCCTTCATGAGCGGCGGCTCTTCTTATTGCTCTATGTTTCCGCCTTGCCTTTTTCTGGGGTCTGTCACCAACAGGATTGGGGGTTTCACTGATCCCCTCCCGGGTTTGTTTATCGGGTTTTTGTTTTGTTGTTTAAGATTGGTGTTTGCCCATTTTGTGCTGTACTTTATTTCGTGAAATTTGTTTGGATTTATAAAAATGTTATTTTGTATTTGAAACCAGTTCAAATTGGATTTTGGTATTTTGTTCTTGTGAAGTAAATCCGTGTAAAATTAGGGTTATGCCGTTTACTCTAGTTAGGTTAGCGAATAAGTAGAGAGGTCAGACATATTACACACTCAACCTCGAACCTTTGATCTTTACTGCAATCAAATTATTTACCGAATATTTTCTATATTCGACACAAAGAATGTTGTTTTACGATATGTGCTTTTGTGGAACTTTGATATCCTAACTAATTTTTCTTGCTATTGAATTTGTTGCTATGTCATCTGTCGTCATCTACTGCTGTGTAATTTTAACGTCGCCAAACGTCCCCAGAGGACTCTGCTCTCTGCCAGACTGAGGTGTTCTGCAAGGCTATCAGGGCCTCCATTACGTCCACCGTAATGGAGGTTCCGTGATAGCTCCACCTGATGGGCGGCCAATCTCGGTAAATTGCCAGGAGGGATGGGGAATGGGTGATCTTATTTTTTGCAAGCACTAAAGTTGATCCTCCACTTGTCGTAGGAAACCACTACACCATTATCATAGCCTCAAATAGTGGGAGTTGAGATAGCGCAACTTTGAGATTGTGCAACATTGAGATTGAGCAACCGTATCTTTGTAACATGGGTCTTGTTTCGAAACTACATGAGCCAAACACTAATTTTTCGTAGAAATGCACGGGCTGGGTCCGAGGCTGGGGCCTGAAAATTGGGGATCTAAATAGGATCATTTTCTTAAAAGCTTTAGATTTAGCTATAATTTATATTATCAACAAAATTACTATTGTTGTTTTCATTCAAATCGATGAGAAATATAACAAACGATCCATTGGTTTAATCACCGAGGCTGGCATCGGGCCCCAAGCCCTGGTCGATCCCTAATTAAATGTATCACTTAGTTCAAATTTTTAAACTTTTCGAAACTTTTGGGTACTTTTTCGACAAACTTTGGCAAGTTGGATGATCTCCATATTCCGATAACACATCTCAATACGCTATTGAAGTTTAGAACCTTTAAATAAAATTTTATTTTTCACTTTTGGCATTTTTGAATAAATTTAATAGCACAGTACAGTACAGCATTAGAAAAATTTTGCGGGTATCTTGCGGGTATCAGTTGACTGCGGGCCGCGGGCCGCGGTTCGCTGCTGGGCGGGTACAAGCTTGCAGGTAGCGGGGCGGGGTGGGCCGCCAAAATGGTACCCGCTTCCAATCTGACTCAGACTCGTGCTGCTCAGCTCAGACTCAGTTTACTCCAGAAGGAAGTCAATTCAGAATGAGTTTGACTCAGAATCACTTTATTCATAATTTATTTCTTGAAAAACATGGTTTGTGTGTTTGGTACTCATGAATCCATTGTTTGAATTTGTTTGATTTTCAGATATTTTTACCCGAACTTTCAGTATTTATTTTCTCAAATCTTTACACAATCGTATTGTTTAAGCACAATTTATTATGATTTCTAGTTAGCGGCATTCATCATTAATAAACTGCTGCTAAAACTAAAAAGTTATTAAACATTATGCCTATATATTCATGGTGTTAATTATTTTTGTTACAGTTTTGAAATAATTGACATAAAAGGCTTAAATATGAGTTTATTAAATATCTAATAGCAGTACATATGTACTGTAAAAACGCAGATTTACGCTTCATTATTGCAAACGTGCAACATATTTTATAGTTGATAACACAGTTTCTTTTTCTGCCACATTGAGCTTCTTCATTTTCTTAAGTCTCGTTTTTTCCTTAAATCAGACTGCTCCTAAATTGAAAATCGATGACTTAAGAACACTGCAATACTCACAAACTACAGAAGACAATAGTAGTAATAGGTCCGCACGAGATGTAGTTCGTGGCGGAGGTGGTGTAAAGAGGCCGGGAGGCCCGGAGGCTCGGGAGGTTCTGGTGGGGGTGGTGGTGTAAAGAGGCTCGGGAGGCTGGGAGGCTCTGGCGGAGGTGGTAGTGTAAAGAGGCTGGGAGACTGGGAGGCTCGGGAGGTTCTGGTGGGGTGATGGTGTAAAGAGGCTGGGAGGTTCAGCTGAAGCTTCTGGTCGCCCGGAACCATGACAGACCCATGCGGGAAAAGGAAAACGGGAAAAGTTTTTCGACGGGAAAAGTTTACCCATAGGGTTTTCAGGCATGTAGAATTCAAATATGAGCTTAGTTTTCTTGCATTACCTAAGCTCCGTGCTGTACCTAGCCCTAGACCAGAACCATGGCTGACCCAAGCTTAAAATTAAATGTTGTCCATTTTCGACTGGAAAAATTTGTATTTGGGGTTTTTGGGCATGTAAAATTCAAATATTAGCTTAGTTTTCTTGTAATACCTAGGCTCCAACCTGTACCTAGCCCTAGGCCGGAACCATGGCTGACCCATGCTTAAACTTGAAAAATTCTCTATTTTAAGTGGAAAAAGTTTACCTGTAGGGTTTCAGGCATGTAGAATTCAAATATGAGCTTAGTTTTCTTGCATTACCTAAGCTCCGTTCTTGCATTAGCTAAGCTCCAATCTGTACGTGGCTAAAAATTTGTGATGAAAACGCAAAGTTTGTTATTTGAGGTTTCAGCAATTTAAGATAAGAGAATTCATAATTCTCTAGCCAGTGTAACTGGCGGAAAATGTTTATTTCAAGCAATATACAGCAGAGTTTACAAGTGACTACATATTATACAAGGTAAGCCAGATATACAGCATAAATGTAAGTTAATGGTTGCAGTCATAATGATTCCACGGTGTAATGAGCCACTCAGGCACTGTCCATCGTTTGCAGGGGTGATTGCCCAACCATTCTGTGAACTCTATCGATCGTCTGTTGCAGTCCAGAGGTCCGACTGCAATTGCTACGTCAACTCGGGCGGCATCCATAGACTGGAACGTTTTATGACTTTGTACCTAAAGCTTCTTTAGACGGGAATAAATCTTCCAAGTAACACCTCTCTGCAATGGTTGATCAAGTTCCGGCAAAATCATCATAAGGTCGTTCTGCGCTGATGTTTGTAATGCTTCTCTAAGTAGAATTGAAGCATTGGGACCATGGCGATTCAGAGCGGTAATCACGTCAAGATTTCTGTCATGAGGGGGTGAACGAATCCTGAGGTTATCCGCAACTTTAATGGTAAATAGTCCCACTTCCACCAAATAGTTCAATACGAGCTCGGCATCCATGTCATTACAAAATAGCACTAAATTGTCGCTAACAAGATCCATAATAGCTACAATAAAATGACAAGTGTATAATAGCATCAAGTAGAAGAAAAAGCAACACACTACAACATTTGAAATAACGAACAACACACTACAAAAACTAACATTGAGGCACCCTACTGTGATTGCAGCTGTCCACATTAGAAAATAACGCTTGGAGAACCCCTGCTATATTTGCACCTGCCTCCAGATTTTCACTGTTTTCCGAGTTTAAAGACCGTTCTGCAGCGGCGTGCGGGTCTAACAGCTGAGAATTTAACACACTATCAACCAACTAAAAACAGGAAGGACCACCAAACCCCTACACAGTTTGTTTATCTACCGTTAAGATTGAATTGCTTGCTAAGTCTAACTCAGACCAGAAATTGGCTTTTCGGTTTTCGGTGTTTTTCATTGAAGGTTTTTGTTTCATTTTGTTGTTGATGCTGTAGTCGTTGTTTGCTGCGATTTGTGTGTTCTATAGTTCGAGTCACAGTTGGACTTACCTAACCGCACCCTGCCTGTGCTCTTGATCAACTCCGAGATTGATGCGAGCTCACAGGATGAAACTCCGACATTCTCCGAGTTTGTGTTTTGCAACCAATTTGCTTCAGAATTAAAGAGCCAACAAGAGATCAACTTAAATCAGCATACAGTGAATGAACCAACAACCCAAGGAACAACAACTCAGAACGAACCAACCAAACAGACTAACAGAAAACAGGACGACTAATAGGGCAAGGAAACACCTGCTCACCATACAATTTTAACGGTTAGGCTACCCATTTTGAAACACCTGCGGTTCCTAAAACTGATATATACATTATGATCCCTGCTGTGAAACACCTGCGCTTCCTAAAACCGATATGACACGATCTCTGCTGTGCAACACCTGCTCCTTCCAAACTTAGAATCTTCGGAGTCCTGCGCTTTGAAGGTTTGAGGTCTGAGGTGCTGGAGTCTGCGGTTGTGAGGGATTGAGCTTAGAGGTTTTGAGGTTTGAGGTTGTAAGCTTAGAGCTTTTGAGGTAAGAGGTTGTAAGCTTAGATATTTTGAGGCAAGATGTTTTGAGGTTTGAGGTTTTGAGGTAAGAAGCTCTGAGGTAAGAGGTCTTAAGATAAGAGGTTTTGAGGTAATAGGTTTTGCGGTAATAGGTTTTGCGGTGAGAGGGATCTCTTACTTGCTCCGAGTTACTCCTACATTGTCCGAGTTTGCTTTTTATCTCCCGTGTGCTTCAGGATTAAAGCGAACACCTTAAATCAGCGTACAGTGTACACGTACACGTACAGTATCAGAATTCAATCTAACGGCAAACTAAGCTGACACTGAATAACTGCCGTTGCAATTATCCGAGGTGTTCTACAAGGATATCAGTACGTCCATTACTTTCACCGTAATGGAAGTCCTGTGGTAGCTCCACCAGACAGGCGGCCACCCCTTGACATTTTCATTAAATTGCCCAGGGGGGATCAGCAGGGTTTCCCCCACAGCATCTGCTAGTTGCGGCCCCATGTTGGAGCCAGATTGATGAACGCTGATCAGAATTGATCAACTGCCCACCGAACAGACCCCTCGGGTCTGAATTTTCGTGTTGTTGGCCGTGAGTTACTCCTACATTGTCCGAGTTTGCTTTTTATCTCCAGTGTGCTTCAGGATTAAAGCCAACACCTTGAATCAGCGTACAATGGATGGACCAACAGAATTCAACACAACGAACAACAGCTGTGCTCCTAATTTGCTCCAAGACTGCTCCTTACTTGCTCCTTACTGTAAGAGGTTTTAAGGTAAGAGGTTTTGAGGTATTAGGTCTTGCGGTGAGAGGGATCTCTTACTTGCTCTGAGTTACTCCTACATTGTCCGAGTTTGCTTTTTATCTCCCGTGTGCTTCAGGATTAAAGCCAACACCTTGAATCAGCGCACAATGGATGGACCAACAGAATTCAACCCAACGAACAACAACACAGAACAAACAAACTTCTCGAACCAACAGAAAACAACCCAACTGACAACGACTCAGGACAACCAACCATAGAAAACCAACAGAACACAGTAGAACTATTGCTTGATTCGAGTTTACAGGCTCCACAGTAGCTCTTGACTTGCTCCTTATGTGCTCCGCAGCTGCTTATATGTAAGGGCAAGAAAAATTCATTCTTAGCCCAGAGGTAGAAACTGGCTAAAAAACGACTGTTTTCTGTTTTTGTTTTCTGTTTTCAAACTCTTGACTCTGATCTGTGTAACCTATTTGTGTAATCTATTTTAACATGTGTGGACTGAATAACATTTTATTGTGAACATCTAATTTCTAACTATTTTGAACGCCTAACTTATAACGTTTGTCCTATTCGTGTCACTGACCAAACTAACGTTTTGTTTTATGTATTGACTAAGAGCCGTTTTGTTGGACTAACTGTTACTAACTTTTCCTTGGTTGTTCCGCCAATTTCCGGTATCATTGCGATTCGAAAAGTTCCTATCATTACCGTTTCGTTGGGAGTAATTTCCATTTCCCCCAGAATTTCGTGAATCCCGGTTTCCACCAGAATTCCTGTTAAAGTTGCGATCAGAATTTTGATTTCCTCCCCTATAAGCTCCTCCGCCAGGCTGGCGACATTCTCTACGAACATGTCCCGGCTTATTGCAATTGAAACAGGTGGTGCCGGGTGGCAATTCACGACTACGGTAACTACGGCCAGCACCGTTTAATTTCTTAGCCGTTTCGGCTTCCAATTTCTCGAAACGAATTTTCAAATCTTTCATAGCTCTTTCGGCTTCTGCAATGGCAGCGGGAGCATTTTTCTCGCTCATAAAATTTGGTTCCAGAAAGGAGGGATAGGCCTCGCCTGGATATTCTCCCTCGGCCTGCAAGGCCTTTTCGACCGCACGTTCCAAAGTTTTGCACCCGGGCGGCACCCGGACCTTCAAATCATTACGTAAACCAAAGAAAAACAATCGCAATTTTAGAAGTTCTAGCTGTTGGTCACTAAATCCATCTGCTTCCTTGAAGCTCAACCTAGCGTAACGATTTAACCGCATCAGATAATCGGTAACTGTTTCCCCCTTTTCCTGTTTAACTTGAAACATAAGTGATGACGCGTGTAGTGCGGTGTGCGGAGGGGTCATCACCTTTTTAGCGGCAGCTACCAACTCAGCCCAGGTACCCCGACAGGCTTTTGGTACTGAACGAAACAATTCGAGGGCCCTCCCTCGTAAGGAACTCGAAAAGGTTAGAATGGTCTGCCCCTCATCAAAACTCATAACCTGGCAGAACCGCTCGTAGTGTTCAACGTGCTCATCGAAAGATTCTGAGGGGTGGGCGTGATAAACAGGCACTGAACTGTATGCTGCAGCCACACCCTGAGCTCGTATTGCAGAATGAAATTCAGTCAAAGTTTCGGTCAGTTTACTGAGCGCTTGGTTTT
>JASAND010019582.1:0-17673 GCA_030248195.1 Trissonchulus latispiculum | reverse complement strand
CGGTCTAATAAAACATGTACCTCTTCGATAACTTTTGAGTTGAGACTTTTTATGTGTCCCTTTAATTATGGGATTCTGTGCAGATAGTGAAAAGTGATGGCCTCAAACCCTAAAATATAATCGGGCCTAATCGGATATTCCATGGATTCAAATCTTGCTATATTTAGTTAGCATGGCATCAAATGTCTTAAATTACGATATTTAAGTTAAGATGTAAACTTGAGATTCAAGAAAATAAGGCGATCATAATCAAGCCGACCTAGAAGAGGAGCTCGCGAGTCTGTATTCGGTACCGTTACTAGGTCTCACAGAGGCTGGCCCGACCAGTTTTAAATTCAAAATGTATAATATAAACACACGTAAATTTGATCTTTCTACTGGGTCCCTCTGACGATAGTTTCGGTACCTAGTCCCAATTTTCTACAGCTACTCTTAGGTTATAAATGTTTTGAATCTAAGGGATTAGGGCCGAAAGATTCAATACATTTATAACCTCGAGTAATACCTAAATTCGAAATTTTCTACAATAATGCAACCAAAATTATGCATCCCTTATCAAAAATCCCATCTAAAAACCTGTTACCCAATGTGTTGTTCTGTTTTACGCTCTTAGAAAATTGGAATTTCGAATTACTATCTTTGAATCTGATATTTAAATTTAAATTTAATTTAAGTTAATTAACCTATCCGATTGCTTTTATTCCGTTTGAGAGATCTATTTAGAGCTACGATTACTTTTAATTTTAATTTTACTTTCATTCTGTTTCTTCGATTAACTAAAGGTTTTGATTATATTAATTTTCCGAATATAATTTTATTCCGGTTGATTACCATGTACGATTACAATTAATTTTAATTTTGCTTTATTTGATTCGATTCTATTTTTCAGTTAGCTAATAGATTTGATTTGATTGGATATGGCAGGACAACCCCCGACAAAAATACCTAATGCCTCCACCAGGTATACACTCTTCGAGTAAATAAATATTATCTTGTTCCTTTTGGTTACAGCTATTTTATTTCTTAGTTTATTAGAGACACCCATTTCGATATGTTCTTTCTTCCTTAGAATTGGACTTTGGATCGTTCATCGTAATATCCTAGGTTTGATATTCACCGTAGCTATAAAGATGTTCCATTGCGTTCTTGGACTTTGCAGGAGGCGTAACATTAGTGGGGCACTACATGCGCATCTGAGCAGCATTGCTGATACCAAGACCACATAATACATAAGAGTATGACAGCTGTCATACTCTCATGTATTATGTACTTTTGTGCTGATACTGAGGGTTGCACGTTGCAGAACCCTTAATCCACTTAGCGTCAGGTGTAGCATACCACCAGGTGCCCGGTGGAAGGTTCCTCTTGGGATCAGCCAGGTCTGGTAATCCTGCATCTGAGGCCTGCCTATGTACTCTCTGACTCTGAGAGCAGGCACCGGATGCACTGGCCTACTGATTGAGGCTAATGTGCTCGAAATCAGATCACAAGCAGTATTTTACATGCAATTTCAGATGCTCTTGAGGTTCCATTCCGTCGTGCGTATTGAGATGAATGGATGTATTCCTACGGATAAGTGCTGAAACCTAAGTTTTCAGAATTACCGGATCACCGGGTCACCGGGTCAGGGTTGACCGGGTCACCGGGTCAGTAAACAGTGACCCTGTTTCATCTCTGGTTTGCTGAACCCTCAGGCTGAAGGTATGGCGATGACGACCACGAAGAGCCACTGGACTAGACATTTAACACGATCTAGTTAGTACACACAAGGTTTTTGAATCTAGTACACATTTAGTAGTTTATGCCAAGAGTACATAATAGATAAGAGTAAGAAACTCTTACGCTAGCATGTACAAATTATGTAAGGTATGCTCGGTTCATTAACTCGGGACCCCCCCGAAACTTTCGGGGGGGGGGTCCCACTTTACACTAACTACACGCTTTCATATAAGCGTGTGTCTGCTCGCTGATTGGCCCGTTAGCCTTAAGGCTTATTGTAGGCAATTTATTAGTTATTTTAATTAATTAATTATAACTTTAATCAGGTTAATACAATTAAAAAACTAATTCGACAACTTTGTAGCATTTTTTCTGCTCTTTTCAATGATGTAAAAATTGTTACACATTACATTCCTTCGAATCTTTGTATTATGCAACAATTTTTACATCATTGAAAAGAGCAGAAAAAATGCTACAAAGTTGTCAAATTAGTTTTCTAATTGCATTAACCTGATTAAAGTTATAATTAATTAATTAAAATAACTAATAAGTTGCCTACAATAAGCCTTAAGGCTAACGGGCCAATCAGCGAGCAGACACACGCTTATATGAAAGCGTGTAGTTAGTGTAAAGTGGGACCCCCCCCCCCCGAAAGTTTCGGGGGGGGGGGTCCCGAGTTAATGAACCGAGCATACCTTACATAATCTGTACATGCTAGCGTAAGAGTTTCTTACTCTTATCTATTATGTACTCTTGGTTTATGCATCTAGTACACTCAAGCATTCTTGATTTAGACGATGGATTGAGCTGCTCAGGATTGGCTTCCGAATCCGGCCGAGTACCCGGGGACTCGAATCAAACTTGGAACGGATTTAGCGCAGAAAAATTCTAAGTTTAATTTTAAGGTGCACACGCATTGATTCTTCTGCTTAAAATAGAAATCCTAGCATTATTAATTGATCTGGAGGCAGAACTTATACCTAACCAATGCATTTTATTCTGTTTAGGTTTGGTTTCAAAACCGACGAGCGAAGTATCGAAAGCAAGAGAAGCAGCTGCAAAAGGCCTTCGCCCCAGCCCCAGTTCTTCCCAATCCCTGCAATTCTATGGTTCGCAGCATGTATTCTCCTGCTGCAGTTGCTTCAAGAAGGTATTTGTAAAATACAGTAATAACAGCTGCCAATGATATCAGTTTTGCTACTCAAATAAAGAACTTCGGTTCTGAGTTACTAAATTGCAGAATTAGAAAGGAACCTGAAAGTTTGGTTTGGTTTGGTTTTGGTTTGATTCGGTTTCGGTTTCGGTTCGGTTTGGTTTAATTCTATTCGAAAGGAAGCTCAATACGTCCAACTTCAACCTGATGTTTTTAGATTTATTCCATTAGAAGGCTGTGAGAGTTTATTATTGCTTTCAAGACAGTAAGTACACTATACCACTAATCTGAAAGCTATTCACGATTTGAAAGTACATAAATTGTAGTTTTTATTCCAGCTACCAACCTTACGGTCTTCCGCAATCCACAATGGGTGGACGACCGTATCCACATCAAGCCCCGCCATCCGCCTATCCCACTCACCCCATGTCGTCTCCATTCAACATGGGTCCGCATGGACAACCTGTGACAGTGGGTATGTCCAACCCTGGAGCCCTGACTCCAACGCCCTGTGCGGAGGACGATTGGTATAATAGAAGTTTTGCCTTTCGACTAGGTTCGACTCATATGTCCATGACGCCTACAGCCATGAATCCTTATCAGGGATGGAGTTCTGATCGATAATGCTGATCAAATGACATCTTTAACTGATCCCCATTAGTGTATTTTATGTACAAGGTCACACCCTGTGTTCAAATCCGAAGAGTGTTTACAGAAGACACAAACTGTAATCTATATTGTTTTTGTAATCACGGATTGCACGGTAATGCACTCGTGAATGCAACAAATTACTTATTAGTGTCCTAATTCAGTTACTACCGTATCTATGCACCGGGTAAGCAAGCAGGGTGATTATTCGGTATGTGCACACCTTACAGATTTTTGATTTCTCCAAAATGCATCAACTTCCGTATGTGCACACTTACAAAATAAAGGCTTACTGTAAAATGCATCTACTTCGGTATGTGCACACCTTACAAAATAAGAGTTTCTGCAAAATGCATCTACTTCGGTATGTGCACACCTTACAAAATAAACATTGCCGACTATGGTACGTGAACTATATTTAACAATTTTCTTTTTATTTCGGTGACAAATGTTTGCAACACATACTATGGAAAATCTTATAACTATAATTATGTATATAGGTTTATGACGCAAACTTGAATCATTTGATCAGTTTTTACACTGAATAAAATTCACGATTTCTACAAAAATAAAGCGGAAATTGTTCTGAATTTATTTCTAGCATACAGAAATGGGCACCGAAAAAAAGACTGTTTTCTCCGTATCTTCCGCACCCTTCGGAAAAAACTACTAGCGAGTTTTTCAATAAGTTGAAAACTTTTTAAAAAATTTGTGGTAAAAATTGAAATTCTTTAAACAGTCTAGATTAACGTGATAAAATTCAATTCAAATTCAATGTGAAATAAATTCAGAACATAATCAGAACAAACAAATTATTTTTGTAGAAATCATGGAATTGTGTTCAGTATTAAAACTGATCGAATGATTCAAGTTTGCGTCATAAACCTAATTATAGTTACAAGATTATCCATAGCATGTGTTGCAAACATTTGTCACCGAAATAAAAAGAGAATTATTATTAGGCTATTAATTAACGCCTAGTTAGAGTCCTGGGATACCGACATCTATAATCATAATCAAAATCAAAATTTGGAAGATTTCTTTCTGTAAAGCGCCGCTGAACACATTCTAACAATGAAATATCTCTAACAAGGTTTGGGCTCCATACCTCGCAAGCCGTTTCTAAAATTGGGCGTACGTAAATAATGGACAACTTAAATTTGAAGAACGGATCAGTAGAAATGAAACAATTATGTATCAAATTACAGATATGAAAGGCTTTCTTAGTAATTTTACTACAGTGATCAGAAAATTTTAAATCATACATACATCATCAGCATAGAGAGAATTTCATTGACAATTATCTCCATCGGTTTTATAGTGTTGCAAACTATACCAACATCACGATAATTTTGAATTGTAAACTACCACGTACCATAGTGGCAATGTTTATGTTGTAAGGTGTGCACATACCGAAGTAAGATGCATTTTGCAGAAACTTATTTTGTAAGGTGTGCACATACCGAAGTAGGTGCATTTTACAGTAAGCCCTTATTTTGTAAGTGTGCACATACCGAAGTAGATGCATTTTGGAAAAGTCAAAATTCTGTAAGGTGTGCACATACCGAATAATCACCGCAAGCAGTTATACTGCACGTCCATAGTAGGGTGCAAAATAATTTCAGTTCTAGTCAATTACAAGTTTTATTTGAACCTATGGTTTAAAACCGTTGTTGGAGCATCCGTCTAGAAAGCTCATTGCAATCTAATATGTCTGTACACGTAGAGGCATGATATACGCCCAAAGGTTAGGGATCATAGGAAGAATTTCACCAAACACCTTTTACGTAGAAAGGAAAGTTGACCATGTTCAAAAATTTATAGAACGACATAATCGAAGTTATGTAATGTGGTAGCATGATGGCAGGAGCATACGACTGGAACGAAAGAGTCTCGTGGCTTGCCGTATCTTGATGTAATGATGTTTTCAAACTATAATCAGAAATTACTAAAATCTGACAAAACGCCAGAAATTTGCCTAACTTCGGTTCGGAGTTTAATTTTGTCGAATCAAGCAAAGCTACCACAGCTTCCAATGCACAAGGTTCGTTTTTCTGCGAAATAAGTTTGATTGATAAATTGTTAAAGTTTGAGTCTAATGTTAAGGTCTATTACCATTTATCACGGGAGGCCTTAACCACTTCAACTGTTTATGGATCACAAATATCTGGTTCGTTGACTTCAACAAAACCTTGAAATTGACCAAATTTTCTAAAGGGGTGAAATTTTTTCAATGAATCCAAAGTAACAGGCTTGCATCATCCTTACGAGCTTGAGATTTGTGCCAATCGTTGTATTGTGATGTAATTGTTGAACGCTAGTTAGCATGGAAGTCTTTTTGTAATTTTTTTGTAATTATTTATGTAAAATGCATATATGGCATCAAGTCTGTTTACTGTTAAAATTAATAAATGCTTTCGTATATTGTGTAGATCGAAACCACAAAATTTTTATAAATAGATAAAACAAATATGAATCTACATCATAAATGGTACAGAAAGTGGAAATATATATCTAAAATACCCATAGCTGATGTCAAGTCACCTTGTTGCAGGCAAAACCATTATATTGAAAAGATACATTAAATAGGCTTAGGGGGACTTGTACTTACAGTTGCTAACAAAGATATAGAAAACCGACGAGTGGTGAATAATTACAAAACGGTACAGGGGGGCATCTTGAAAAATTTATACTTCTTCTGTAGAGTTGGCACTTTCTCTTGTTTCTCTCAGTGACTCCATATACGGTCCCTCAAACTGGAACCGTGAAGTGGAGTTTTTACTGCTGGGAGTGATTAGGGGATGTCCGCTGGCACAGGAAAGGTTTTGGCTGTAGCCTGAGTCTATGCTGGATGTTTGGGTCAGTCGGCGCCCGGCTGCCTCAATATCCTCCTCCATCTCACTGACTCCGGAGTCACGTGACTTGGTGGAGGCCGCCGGATGGGAAACACCAGATGCGGATGCGGTTGAAGCCGAGGCTGACGGCGGAGGATCGGCGAAGGCGGAGTCATCCGCATCCGTATCTGTGGTTGTCCCACCCACAGTGACATCGTCAGGATGCTCCACATTGTAGTAGGAGCGGGTGGGATCGATGTAGAAGTCGGCATACATCCCATCTGAATCCAATACTTGTTCCACCAGTTTTCGAAAATCTTCCTTGATTTCGGTGAAGGACGGACGCTGATCCTGATCAGCACGCCAACTTGCTAGCATAATATCGTATCTGAAATGTAAAGAAAAAATTTTCGTGAAATATATGAATGCGAATAGAGAAAGAGATTGCGTATAGCCATATTTTCACACCTGAAAAATTTTCCAGTGAAAATTGGTAAAACTGTGTTGCAAAGTTGACATTGCGCGCTTTCGAACATGACAGGACATATATGGGCGATATAAATAGATTATTTTAAAATCATTTTTATGATAACCAGTTCAAAAGGGATAAAAACCTTACAATTCATTAGAACAATTCTGAGGACGTTCCATCCTTTTTCCTGCATAAAGATATTCTAACATTGCCTTTCGGAAATCTCCATCCAACGGCATTACGTCTGGATATGGTGCGCCACCGAGAGTAATTATTTCGAAAAGTAGCACTCCAAATGACCACCTGAATAAATACGCAAAGTAAAACAAAAGCTGAAATAAACGCAGCACCGCTCTGTAACTTCGACGGCAACACATTTGCATTTTAAAAGCTTATTGAAGAGTGCACTATTATTATTAAATTAGCGCATTATTAATGAAAGAGTATGCAATTGATATGTATGCCCATGCTTTATATAATATTTTATTTTCTAAAATATAAGTATGCCGTGGTGTTAGCTGGTCGACACGAAATTATATATAATCCACAGTTTCGAAACCAATGTTCACATAACCTGCAGAATATTAATTTGAGTTTCTAATCTTATTTCAAATATAAAACATACACGTCGCTTTTTGAAGTGAATTCATAACGTTCAATGGCTTCGAGTGCCATCCACTTTATGGGAAGCTTTCCTCCACGAGCCATATAAATGGAATCACTATAGACGTAACGGCACAGTCCAAAATCACCAATCTAAACCAAACGATCAACCAGCATTGCTTATGTTAATCCTTTGTCTTATAAGAATCAGATTCTAAGCGGTTAAAAAACTAAAATAAGATGGATTCTTACAAAGGAGAGTGAGAGTGAGAGAGCATAATATACAGTATACAGAAACGAGGACCGGCGTTAGACACGTTAGACACTGTTTTGTAAGGGATCAAGAGATTACCTAAATGTTCGTGGTCGTGGGCTATTTTCCTTGGCCACCAGTCACAAATTTTGTGAACCCTTTGTATTATTGTAGGTCTGGCTTAAATTTTCTGTGGCCTAAATAACCTTGTGTCTGAATTGGTCCAGTATTTTGGAGAGTGATATGGGGGTCTGAGTGACCGATTACACCAAAGTTTAAAATCGAAGTTTATATATAACACTGTCCCAGTTTAGCTGAAATTTTCATTATTGCACAGTATCAATTTTACCCTTCTATTGGACTCACCCTTTGTTAAGTTTTTTAATTTAAATTGGCGTGTTTTAAGGCGTATTATTTGTTTAGTCAGGACTCGTCAAGAAGTTTTAGGTGCCTACACTCAAATTTCGGCAAACAAGTAGACAGGTCGTTGAAACTGCAGTAGCAAAGTACGCGCTCATAAACAAAGCCTGGGTGGAGTTATATTCCTGTATTAGCAGATTTTAAAGGTTTGATAGGTTGCGATGGGTTGGGTAAGGCCAATGGTGTCATGAGTTTCAACAAATAACGCAGTTTTCGTCACAACAAATAACGCCGTTTCTTTTTATTCCGAATAAGTAGGTTCGTGGGGTGGGTTAGATTCGTGTTAGATTCTAGTTAGATTCCTTACATTCGTGGGGTGGGTTAGTGTCTACAGGCAAAGCAGGCACCACGACATAATAACGGTGTCACGTCTGTTATCCGATGGTAGACCTAGCGAACCGTTTCAATGATCTCTTGTTATCCAGTTCTACCTTCACGGAAGACAAACTACCTTGACGTGTCGATTCTTGTCCACAAGAATATTTCTTGCTGCCAAATCTCGATGGATGTATTCTTTTTGAGATATGTACTCCTAAAAATAAGCCAGCTCAGAACACATATAGGATAGAAGTATATATGATCAAAACCAAATTTTCCTGGAACAATCTCAGTAGATATCGGTATTTAGATTTGATACCATATTTAACATGTTATTTATTTGTACATATATTTTCAAAAATATTATTAGAAGCTAAAGTTAATCGGTATTTTAGAATTTTAGAAGTGGTAAATATTAGAAGCAATTTCTACCATTCCATCTGCAATTTGATATCCCATTTGCAACACATCTCTGAAACATATGATCATATCAGAATCTATATTGTCCTCAGGCTTAGGATTCCAAACATCAATGCCCATTTCTTCCAACTAAAAGCAAAAAGGTGTTTGAAATAACTAAAATAACACACTAATAAAGCGATAACTCGATTTAGACCATGACAAATATCTCAAACTCTGTTCCAATATACAATTAAAAATTCGTAATATTCGAAAACATCTTAAGCATTTTTTGTATGTACTCAATAAGTAGCTTTACTTTGATCATATATTTTCTCCGATCTCGAAGATAGTGTAGCAAATCGCCTTCGCTGCAGTACTCCACAATAAGAGACAGCGGCTCCGACGATGTAATGCAGTGAAGGATATTAACCAGACGAGGATGATAGTACAGTTTTTTCATGAGTCCAATCTCTCTCAGGAAGTCGGATTTGGTGGCTTCATCCGCATATTCTGAAAAGTTGATTAATTTTTGTAGTTTCCTGACTTCATTACAATTTAAGTTTGAAAAAACACAACAGAATAACAGAGGAAGATCAGGTCACGGTAAAGTTAACAAATTTTCCGAATCAACTTCACAATTTTGGGATGACTGAACCAACCTTGTGTTTCTAAGCATTCTTGGATTTTGGCCAGCCTAACTTGGTATAGTAAAGCGACCTATCTTTAGAAAGTTATATTCAGGTTAACATGTGTTCAGTATGAACAGAAGAAAAGATTTAACATGTGGATAATGTTTGATTACTACATAGGATACAAATTGTTCATGTGTATTCTAATTTATATTTTTATTAATTTCATAATCTACAATTTGCTACACTTGGGACAACCTTACTGTGTTTATAACTCTAATTCCAATCCATTTTCGACCCTGTTTATCAGTGCTGTCGATTGCAAAATGACATTTATTGGGACAATCGTGATCTCGTCAATAGCCAACTTGAAGACACCCTCAAATCCTATTTTCTTAGTCCTCCACAATTAAGACTAGCTTGTTTTAGTACACAATGCAACCGGAATATGTAGCTATTTTAAGAGCAGTTTTACGTCTACTTTGTACTTTTGCTTTACATTAAAATCGCAACCACTAAATAAATGATCGCTTACCGTAACACTGTTTCACAGCAACAAACATGTCGTCTGCGTTTTCTTGTTCATTGGTGAGGGATGACTTTGCAGCTGCGGACGTTATAACTCGACCAATAATTCTACCTGAACGAAACCGTTTACAATAATGATTTAAAATTGTAATAAAGCAGTAAAAAATCGGTTCATGTCAAGATAGTCACGCTTTGCTGCAGCCTGATTCACGAATTGTTTTTCTTGCAGTTTTTTACATTTATGGGGTTCTAACTGGTCCTTGGGTTAATTTTTCTAAGAAATTCGTCTGTGACTATCTAGTTTTAAGTTTTTTGGAAGAGGATCCCAGGGTTGTTTAGTCTGCGGATTCCGAGGATATTTTCCATTTACGGGATTTTGTTCTGTTACAGAAGTTGTTCATCGGCATTCGATAGATACATGAATATTGGATACAGGATATTAGATGTCGTATAAAAATTTAACGCTGCATTACTGAATAAGCCAGATAGACCACAGTCTGCCTCGGTTAAAAGCTACAATTTCATGAATGTGATAATTAGATACACTTAAGTAATGTATACGACACTTGAAGTGTCCTGTCATACTGCACGATAGAAAGAAAACAATCTACAAAGGCAACAAAGAATTAGAGAAACCCAGCCTGCCGGTAGAACTAAGGCATGGTCCAATTCTGTACAGCGGGGGAACGCACTTGCACTAGTTTTTGCTGCAGTCAGATAGTTCTGTTTGATTGTTTCTAGCTCAGATGTATTCAATGTGTACAGCAAAAGAAAAATTGTATCTTGATTATTAAAAATAAGAAATTGGTACCCTTGAAGACTTTTCCAAAAGCACCCTTTCCAAGGACGTCATCTTCCAGAATAAGTCGGCGACGGTCCAGTTCCCATTTTTCTCCAACATCAGGTCTAGAATATAATTAATTTCTCCATAATAATCTTTTAATTCTAGTTAGTTGAAATCAGTACACTACGGCACTTCAAACTTTATGGTAACAAACATGTGGATCCACATTTAAAGATCAAACACCCGCAATATAGCCGAAATATTTAGGCTAGAGAACTGTTAACCTTGGATCAAAATCAAAGTATCCATATTTCTGGTCACGCAGTGTGGAATCGATGAATTTCAATCGCTTAACATCTGCACGAGTCTTTCGGTATATAGTGTACATCACAAATCCTGCCACAGCCACTGCAATGGCTAGAGGAACAGTAACAGCCAAAATCATTGTCTTTCCAACACCAGTAATTTCTGAAATATCATTAAGTTTATAATTTTATAATTTAGAAGAAGAATTAATTTTATAATTTAAAAGAAGAAGGGATGAAAAGAGGAAAAAGGTCAGAGTAAGAAGCCCGTCCTCGTGTCCTCTTCTACTTTGCTCCAATGTCACGTACGCTCGCTGGATTGGGACGGAACTTTACACTCTCATACGCAGGTCAATTGATGGGTAGGATAGCATCCAGTAACCACTAGAATTCGTATCACTTTTTTGGTGCATAATTCTTACTGACTTATCTAATTTTAGAAATTGCTTTAATTAAATTAACATGAAATGAGCAGAAACAAATTCTAAACATGTGAAATAGAAGAAAGCACCTTTCAGACACTCTTTTCTGTGGAAATTGAGTTTTTTGGTTGTAGCTACCCGAACTGCTTCAAAATCAACCCGATCATCCTGATTAGCATTAATCATGGCACAAACTTTGATCACTTGCGGAACACTAGTGATCTCTTCCACTCCTTCCAGTATATAAACCAGATCATCAGGATTTGTCTAAAACGACAAAACAAAATTCACCGAGAAAGTTTAAACTAGTAACTATTTGATCTAATTACATAGATATATAATAAACCATCAGCCATCAAGCACATTATACATATAAATGTAATGTGAGTAACCCACTCTAACCCTAACTAATCACATTCTTCTATTACTTAGTATTTTTCTAGAAGATACAAAATTACATTGTTAACGATGAACTGCTCCTTTTCCTCCTGCATCGGTATGATTTCAATCGCACCAGAACTGGTCGACGCATTCATCCCAGTGCCCAGAACAACGCTGTAGAAGCTGATGTTGCAGTTAACATTGTTTACTGAAACTGGCTTCCACTGAATTTGAAAATCAGTCACATTACTACATGAGTCTTTAGCCAACGGGGTTACCAGGATATCTGTGGCACAGGCATATCGAGTACTGCCTAAAAATGACAAATATAAAGATCAGTGAACAAGAATTAATGTTAATCTCCTACAGCTTAACTATCTTGATCCATGCATTATTAATTATAATGCTAATTAATTCTAATTACAATTAATGATATGCTCAGTTCAGCGGCATCAATGGAATCAAAACCAGTTAAAATTAATAAAATTTAATAAAAGAAAATTCAAAAATGTGGACTGAGGTGCAGTGTTGCACGATATAATAAAGTAGAGCATGAAAAATTTTTGAAATACTGCAAGAGCTGAAGTGCTTTGTTTTCTAGGTAACTAGAGCTGTCAGCTGAGGCAACTAATTCTTGCTTATTTTTAGCTTCCAATAGGAATGCACATGGATAAAACTCATCTTCAAATACTTACACTCATTATCACATGGCAGATTTGCGACTTGCTGACAGTCTGAAAAGCACAAACACGAAAACTGTTTTAATGAAGACCACATTTTTAATTCAAGCCTTCAGAAATACGCAAGACTAAGCAGAAGCTCGGCTGCCAGATTCTCTCTTATAAGGTTCGTTTCACATCGGTCACCGTGGTTCGCAGTGCACGCTAAAGGTTCACCCCCTTTTCACAAAAAATCGCATCGCTTTCGAGTAACATAAAGCCGAAAAACACAACTATACAACGGTGCGGTCGTCCCAAAGGTTTTCTTGTGAGCCTCAGCATGGATGGTCAAATTTGTTTGATTCGTGTTTATTTGCAGAATGCAGAATTACAGAAGAATCAGAAAAAACAGATTTCTGCGAGCTGACAGCATGTCAGGTGAGACACCAGGGATAAGTTTATCCCTTAGTTTTCCTGATATTCCCTGCATATTGCAAGCAAAAAGAGCAATGTAGTAAAAATTACTACGAAGACGCAATAATCGAAACCAACCAACCGATTGTATATATTTGTAGGTATACCTTGTAAGTCTATGGTGGTAATCCGACCAGTGAGGTCAGGAGGAGGTAAAACCTGTTCGTTGTTACACTTGGATTCCGCAGTGTCGATCTAAAACGGTAAATACAAAGCTTAGGAAGAGTCAAAGCTACTAATAAGAAATTAGGAAAACAAGACATGCAACTGATTCTATTACGAAAAATGAAGATTCAAAGAACAGTCAAATCTCCGAAGGAACAAACGAAGGTCATAAGAACAAGTTGAAAGACGTATATATATTTTTTCGAAAGCAAAATGAGGTCTATTTTAACTTTAGAAACAGGTAACGGCTGTTTAATATTTTACCCTTTACCGTGAAAAATCCTTCGCATGCCTCTCCTTTCAGATTTCCAAAAACAAAAGTTGTCTGATGCTCGGCGGGACTTGTTAGCTAAAGCATATACTATATATTTAAGCATTTAACTAATACATGTTAAATTTGTTAATCGAAGTTTCTTAACAAGTTAATTAGTTCAGATGCCACGGATGATCATTACGTAACATGTTTTGCAAAGGTTTCGAGAATCTACAATTTTGACTACCAACATTAATTATTGTAAAAAAAACCATTACGCCCTGCTAAAAACGTTTAATTACAAAAACCAAAAACAAGAAGCAAGAAACTAAATCTTAGTTTTCAACAGACGGTTCAATCCTTAAAGTTTGAAAATATACCACCAGCGATCTGACCTTGAGGGGGCTGAAGCCAGAGCTACATGTCATGGAGACGAAGATTACATCAATGGTCAAATGTCTGTGAGTCCACCCCGGTGGCATACTGTAACTGATGTCAACCATGGTCTCATTTGTGGGCGTTCGCTCAGCCTTTAACAGCGTAATTAGTTCCTGAGTTAAGGTCCAAGTAGGTATCGGATCTGAAAAAAGTAGAATTAAATAAAGCTGGAATGTTCATTTTAGTGCAGTGTCAATTCCTATTAAAAACCGAAGTACATGTGAGGAGGATTAAGGACTTGCGAAGTAGCTACGGAATCGGTGGTAGCAGCGCAAATGGGTAAAACCTTAACATTCAGGGTTGCGCGACGGCAGATACAACCTACTTTTTTCAAGCGTTGGATGATTGACCTTTTCATGCCACTGGAGCTGCTACATTTCGGGTCGCGACGTTTCGCCCATGATTTCCTAAGGACGTCCTTGGGCTAAGAAATCATGGGCGAAACGTCGCGAACCAAAATTTAACA
Organism: Trissonchulus latispiculum; assembly: GCA_030248195.1. Classification (NCBI taxonomy): domain Eukaryota; kingdom Metazoa; phylum Nematoda; class Enoplea; order Enoplida; family Ironidae; genus Trissonchulus; species Trissonchulus latispiculum. The sequence goes on along the minus strand of JASAND010019582.1, from coordinate 3,347 downwards.
GCTCCCATGGCAAGAAAAAGGCCAATCGTCTAACTCTAGAAATTAAACGACACCACGAAGAGGAAGAACATACAGCTCAGAACCCACTTTTTGTCAGCTGCATAGTTAGTACTTAGCAGTCTCAGACCTGTGCACACACGCTTGCTGCACGTTCCACTAAAACTACTCGGATTAGGGCAGACCGAATTAATTCCGCCTTAGGAGCGTGAGTTCCCCTCATTTTATCGCTTAAAGTGGTATACATTTGGCTCTGACAGCAATATATAGTTAGTGACTAACTATTCGTCGAACTTACAACCACTATCAACCGGCTGGGAGTAATCACTGATTTGACCATTTCGAACGGCAGTTATCCTCACTTCAACTTTGTTGCATAGAAATTCTTTCGATAGCTTGGCTGTTGTATTTACATACACCTGGAACAAGTATTTAGTGTGACAAAACTCAAAAACAAAGAAATGAAAACAGAAACAAGGAAATCTGAGCACAGAAAAAATAACAAGCTGACCCCTAAAAGGGGTGTGGTTCTGCGACTGAGATTTTAGGATGTATATAATATCTAATTAAACGCAACAACTGATGATTTTGCCCCAGCTTTTTATTCCTGCTGGAGCCGGAATGTATAAAAAGGAAACTATTTTGATTAGTGCATAGTGAGTCATTTCTCCATTTAGAAGCCCTATCTTCAACACAGGGCTAGCTTCGGTGTTTTTTGCAGTCAGATTATGCAAATTAGGTTTAGGTCCTATTTAAGCAGCGCAAGTGACACCCCTCTCGCAGTCTTCGACGAACTCATAAGTTATATCTTTGGTGAAATAAAACAGACCCTCCCAAATCATTTTGTCGTTTTTCAACTATTCCAGACCAGCTACATATTTTAGGTCAGCAGAACTAACTTTTTTGCTGCAACCTCGCTTTTTGAGGAGCTAAAATTTATACAAAAATTGCGATTTAAACTATTACGATTTCGACCTAAACAGGTTTTAGCTGCAGCCAAGTTTAGTTGAATCTATGTAAGTTGCAGGTTTACGGAATAGGAAATCGAAATGTGTTATCTTATGAGCAAACTTTCCAGTCCATGTATGATTGACGGGGTCGGAGGTCGGAGTTTGCGGTTATGCAAAAGGAAGAATCAAAAACAGTTTTAGAATTTAGTTGGTGAGGAGAATTTTCTCCATGTTCTAGTTTTTTTCTTCAGCTTTAAGCTTCAAGCATTTGTCAGATGCAACCAGTCGCCTAGCTGGATACTTGTGAACTGTTCCAAGATCTGTCGACCTAATTTGCATAAATGGTGGCACCCTCTAAAACTGTTTCAATACACGAAGTTGAAAGGGGGTGCATTGAAAACATTTGCACAATAGAAATTTAGCTTAAGGGAGGGGAATTCTGTGTAGAAACTCAAGAAAAATAGCAAAAGCACAAATATACAAATGCATAACTACACATAAAAAGTTGAAATTAAAAAAAAACTACAAATCAAAATGTTTAAATATTCTATTACCACGTAGTAGGCCCCCTTCGGTTAAAAAAACGAGCTCAACACTATACTAGACCAATGTTAAAGATAGGCGAAGCTTGCTTTGAGAATTGTTTCATAGTGCTATTCCTATCCATTTTCCGTGTAAGTAGCTCTGCCTCCAGGCAGAACAAAAATCCATAAATATCTGCACTGTCGAGTCTGATAATCAGGACTCCGAACTTTTCCTTTCTCAAGTGGTCATCAGAGAGTAGTGAGAAAATAGCAAAAGTTTTTCATTGGTATATATGTCGTTGGTAAAAATGAAATTCAGAGAAATGTCATAATCTCCTAGAACTTGCCAGGTAAATGTGATATTTCAATTCTCTCTAGAGAACCTTGTTATGTGCAAAGAATTTCACATTTCTCTGAATACTGTTTAAGAGAAACTTGATATGGCCCTTCCTTTTGATGAAATTAAGAACTAAAGAACAGAAACGTAGGTATTTATAAATTATGACGTTACATTACAGTATAATGACCAATGACCTCTGAGCCCTGACCTTAAGTGCAAGGGTGTTTCAATTATACCAATTTGTAATTGTGTTTAAGTTCGCTATATAATTGTTATGTGATATCTGCAACAAGTTTCGTATGTTTTGCAAATGCAGGTATAAAAAATATGAAACATTTTGGGTCTTTTGTAAAGTTGGAAGTGTAAGGGCAACCAAACTTTACGGGTGGAAACTGTGCGCGTATGGAAACGACGAACCTGGAGGAGACTTATGTTCCAGTCGACCTGGGCAGGATCTCGCCAAGAGTAGTTAAACCTAACCAACTATTAAAAGAGCTGACTAAAAGGACAAGTGACTGCCTAACTACTCAACTACTAAAGAAACTTTGATTAAATTAAATACACGCTCAGTAAATAAATAGCTTACCTAAACTTGGAAATTACTGAGAGTCCTACCTACCGAGTATACAATTCTAATAAAACCTAACTAAATACACCCTAATGGCTCAGCTACTGAGACCACATTTAATAAGAAACAGGCAAAGGGAGAGACTCCCGAAAAGTACACAGCAATATAAATTTTGACAATAAAGCATTCATCAATAAAGTTTACAAAGCAAGGAAAATTCAGACAAATATAATTCTAGAAAATAGTTACTTTCGAACAGGACATAAGTAAACTTTAAACACAAATATGAAGCAGACTATATGCATAGATTCAACCCGAAAGTATTTTTAAACCCTTCTAAAAATTACCTACTATCTCTGCTAATATTTCCCTAAGCCGTCGCGGCTAACTAAACCATATGATGTCACAATAAACCCTTTTCTAAAATTAAACTGCAATATTAGTTACCGAATAAAAAGAAATAAAACAAAATAATACACCCCTAATAAATTTGGATTGACCCACGAGGTCGCCTCGGAGCCTGCAATAGAAAGTAAAAACAATCAATACTTACGTTACCGAAAGGGTCCAAGCTGAAAGGCAAAAAAGGCACACTTGAAATTAAGGCCACAGAGCTAGAGACGGCCGCACGCTAAGAAATTTTAAACGAGACTGACTAGTTTTTAAGGTGAAGGCTGAGAAAGACGCCTGGTGAATTTTGATTGGTCGAAAGTGTTGACATAAAAGGGGGAACTTCTAGGCCTTTCTAGAAGAAAGGCAGACAGCGCCATCTAGCCAGACAGACATCAAACAAACAACTAAAATCAGACATCCCCCAGACAAACAAAAACTAGTCCAACACACATGCCTAAAATACACATACGTTACGCTATCACAAACACACACATACATAGACATATGCACTTTACTAAAATCTCACATTCAAATAAACTCACTAAAACATTACTCATCACAACTCACACATTACA